>VVHJ01001457.1:0-15985 GCA_015107715.1 Tylochromis polylepis
GTACAGTGTAGTGAGGAATGCTCAGACCTCTACATTGGAGAGACCAAACAGCCACATCATAAACGCATGGCACAGCATAGAAGAGCCACCTCGACGGGACAAGACTCAGCTGTCCATCTGCATCTAAAGGACAAAGGTCACTTTTTTGAGGACGCCAAAGTTCACATTTTGGACAGAGAAGACAGATGGTTTGAAAGAGGAGTGAAAGAAGCCATCTATGTCCACTGTGAACGACCATCTTTGAACAGAGGAGGTGGTTTACGACACCAACTGTCTGCTATCTATAATCCAGTTTTGAGATCCCTTCCTAGACGCCTTAACGCCCACTCACATCCTGGGCCATTTGACCTCAGGAAATCACATGATAGGGTGGGGCTAGGTTTCACAATGGGTTCACCTGAAACCATGGCTGATTGTGACCCACACCTGTTTTCACACCTGGGCTCGTGGGATTAGGTAGAGGATCAATAGGGGGTCCATGACCCTCTTGGGAGGACACTCCTATAGGGTTTGAAATCTGGGACTTTCCACCATTTGCTTTTAGAACTGAAGAAGCTTCTCGGATGAAACGTCTTCAAGAAACTTAAAGAAGTCCAGACGCTTTTCTTTCCAAGCTCCTTAGACAAAGATTTGTGTTTGTAATTTTCTGCATTGTTCTGGAATCAGGGGAATATGTCATTCTCTTAGCATTAGTAAATATTCCCAAAATGAAGCAGAAATTATTTAATTCACAGATGTTTGAAAATTGACTTTCACAGTAGCCTAATTACATGCAGCTACATGTGGTAAGCAGCAATGATTTTGGAATGAATGTCACTGGACAAACAGATGGAGAGCGCTCCCTTGTGACACACTATAGAAATTACATTGTTCAAGGGGTCCAGTGCAGGCAGATCACAAAGTGTCATAATTCATTCTCAGTAAAAGTCTGGAATTTGCATTTAAAAGGTTTTACTGCTCACTTCAGTGTGTCAAAACAACACATATAGTATGGGATATTGCAACCCCCACATGGCCTAGGTGAAGACACTTCTCATTCCTTTAATAACACAGATGACCAGTGATAACATAAATACATGTCCTCTTCTATTACCTATGGTGTGCCACAAGGTTCTGTTTTGGGGCCCTTTCTGTTATATCTGATGCCTCTTCAGCAGATTTTGAGCATCTTTGAGGACTTTTTTATTTTATCACTGCAACATTCAGATGACATTCAGTTGTATATCTCTTTTAGGCCCCAAGATGTTTCTAAGCTCCAGATCCTACATAGGTGCTCTGACTTAATGAACGAAAAACCAGAAGTCCTTGTTTGTGGCCCTGACAGATTTGTGTCTAAGATAATGGAAACTCGGTCCTTGTTCCACATTTGCAAAATCTTCTCTCTGGAACCTTGGTGTAACTTTTGCATGTTGGACGTTCATGTCAAATTGCTTGCGTGTATTACTTAAGAAATATTTCCAAGTAAAGTCTCATTGTGTCACACTCTGAACTGGAAACTATTATTCATGCATTTATTTCATCATGTCTGAATTATTGTCTAAGCAAGTGAACAATGAATTACCTTCTGAACTTGAGATCTGTGGACTCATCTTTTTATACCTGCATTTGGTTAACCTTTGTTTTTATGCTCTGGCATTTTGTTATGAAGCACTCTGTCATTTTTAATGTAGAAATGTGCTATGCAGATACTTTCTTACATGTGAGTCCCCTCCAGCACATGGTCTTCACAATCCGTCCCCAGGTTTTAAGGTCTTCCCCTCAAAAAGAACACCTCAGCTAAGTCGGGCTTGTGGGCTTGTGGGCTGTTGCTAGTTAGCTTTGTTGTTTTCCAGCTTGAAGTTAGCTTATATGACCCTGTTGTTGTCAGTTATAAGGCCATAGGTGAGGAATATGCTGTCTGTGACACCCTAATTTTGAGTTTTTTACAGTTTATAAGCTTTCTGCTTTTGTATGAGTACTGACCTGAAGTGGATGGTGGATAGTACTTGGATCTGACACCATTGAAAAGTCTGGCATGATTAATTTACTGACTCTGGAGCATGGATGTGCACAAGGTGTGCACAGCCACACAATTTTTCAGCTAAGCACTGTATATTTTATTGAAGCTTGTTTCTGCCACTGAAAAAACTTTTTGTTGGCCTGGAGTAACATCATCTTCCCTCAAGAGGGCAGTGTCACCTGCCACTGGGGGTCAGTGAGACAGGAACCACTCTTTCAGTCAGACTCCAACTAGTTGGCTGACTCACCTCCAGCCCTCTGGAGAGGATGTGTATTAAATCTTTGTAAGGTAACTGCAGCGACTGTTCAGGTTTTGTCGCTTCAGTGCCCAAAAAAAGGTGGTTCAAGGTCACTGGGTGAATGTTGCATACATTAAAGAAAGCATCCTGCATTTGCCTAACTCACAAAAGATCTGAGACCTCAGGGGGAGACACGCATTGCTTCAAGAAACATTATATAATAAAATCAAAGAGACCAGGACAGAAAGGTGAAGCTGTTCCCCTCAGGCACGCCAGAAGGCGACAGTAGAAGATTAACCTGGGGGTGCTTGTTCAGTTTGGTATTTTGGGCAAAGTTAACACAACTTTATTTTTATTTTCTATCTGATTCTATGCATGCAGTTTTTATGTCACAGAAATGAATGTTGAGGCTCTCCCCCCATTCTTTGAGACACAGGCTTTAAAATAACTTCACAAATAACTGTCAAGAGGCGTTGGCAGTATGGCTGCTAGGTAGTTTGCGCCAACGACTACACAGATTCTGAGAAAACTGTTGCCATGGGTTACCAGTTGTGGTTCCAGGTCAAACACGCTCATTTCCTCTCTGCACAACTTCGGACTCACTTCTCTTGCTGTGTTCAGTCACCTTTGCTTAGTGACCTGGAAGCTTCTGCAGCTGTTCAAATTCTCAAAAAGCTGCTTCAGTGTCTCCTTTATTAACTCCTTCAGCAACAGGACTGGACTATCCTCTGTTAAAGGTAAGGAGACAAAAATAATTAGTATAACTGATGAGTGATGCAGCTTATCCAGATATTAATTATTAGTGTAATTTTACAATTTTGTGCCATCCATCCTTCTGCCTGTAATCTGGAAATCAATCTAAGTGCACCATCTTGGAGGAGGTCAGTTGCTAAAATGTATCTGGAGGACAGTGGAGGGGGAGAGGGGAGGTCAGGGGCGCTGTAATGCATACTTTGCTGAAAAGATTAACAGGATCTACAAATCTTGAGATCCTTTATGTTTGTAGGTTATTTTAGTTCATTGAAATGTTCAGCTGTGTGATCAAATCAGTTTTGTATTTTCATCAAACTGTTATATTTATCTGACATCTGAAGTCATCAAATTCAGTAGCAGGCGGTTATAGCAAACCATATTTCTTATACTTCAAGCAAAATATCTGTTACCCCCCACTCCTCTCTCTGCATGCCTCTTCCTCAGCTCCTCGGCCTGTATCTATTGTGGGAGGGATTAAAACGCAAAGGAAAGTAGGCTGTACAAATTGAGAGATGAGTAGGGGACAGCTTCTCTAAGTAAAATCTGCAGCAGCTGTTTGGTGAAACACTAAATAAACTGCAGCGCGAGAGCAGTGTCGGTGGCCCGTGCTTCGGAGACAAAAAAAAAAAAAGGTTGGTACAGCCGCTATTTATTGCTCCCAGGAAGTGCAAGGGGGGAGAGGGGTAAGCCTCGTCCAGTTTTGGGCCTGAGGGTATTAAAGAAATGTGAACGTATAGATTCAAATTGCTCAAACACTCTTACAGCTTCTGAACGCAGAGCCCGGTTAACAGCAACCGCTCTCAAAGGTGCGTAAGGTCATTAGCGATATATGCGCACCACGGCCAAGCTTACATTTAAGGGTAGCCTGTACGTACTTTCAGCCTTGTTACAGCCAACCAGCACCTTCACCGAGTGCTTCAAGGCTCCCCTCCCAGAGAGGGGCGTCCACTCTGCAGCCTATCAGGGCGCTCGGGCTTTGATAGAAGTACTGATGTCACATAATCAAGACCGGCTTCTGAGTGAATTTTCAGGAATAAGTAAATAAATAAATGAATTTCTCCCAGCAGAGGTTGGTCGCTGTTCATCGCTGAGTTTCTCAATTTCACCGAGGAGCTAATTTACACACCATGAGAGCCTAAACTATCCCCGCAGTGTCCTCCAGCAGTCTGCTCTCACCAACTGTACGCTTCTTGTCCCTTTAAAGAAGTGGATGGCAATTATTAGTGGCTCCACTGACTGTATAGAAAACATTGACGTAGCCACTGTGACGTCACCCATTCCTTACGGAAACAGTGGTCGTTAAAAAAATCAAGATGCTGTAAAAAAGCTTGTTTTAGATTCTTTGCCACTGTGTTGTTTTATGTTCAGTATGGATTTGGGAGACAGACACCCTCTCTGCTTTTAAGATAAGGCCTCAGACTTTCATTTTTAACAAAGCTTATAGTTGGGGCTTGATCAGGTGACCCTGAATCCTCCCTTTGTTACGCTGCAATAGGTCTAGGCTGCCAGGGCCTCCCTGTGATGCACTGAATGTTTCTGTTTCACTCACTGTGTGTTTTTAAACCACTCTCCATTTAATCATTAGTTATATTAATCTCTGGCTTTCTACCACAGTGTGTCTTTTGTCCTGTCTTCTTCCCCTAACCCCCAACTGGTCACCCATCCGTGAGCCTGGTTCTGCCAGAGGTTTCTTCCTGTTAAAAGGGAATTTTTCCTTCCACTGTCTCCAAGTGCTTGCTCAAAGGAGGGCGTCTGATTGTTGGGGTTTTCCTTGCATTATTGTAGGGTCTTTACCTTTAAATTATTAAATGCTTTGAGATTTTGTGATTTTGGTGCTATATAAATAAATAACATTGATTTGAATTGAATTATGAAATCTACTTAAATATGGACACCCTTTTCTAAAGCACGTTTCCAAAGTTACAAATTGTTTTACATGAGGAGACAGCTTCATAAAAAGTAGATTTGAATAAAGTAGTGTTGTGTTTAGGGATCGGCCATTAGTTTAACACATTTTTAAAAGATTAAAACATACAAATTTATGGCAAAAATGGAAAAGCAGTCATTTCTGATGACTGACATCACTTGCCGTCAGTTATGTTGATCATTTCTTTTTGTTAATGGTCGGCTGCTTTGTTGCTTTATATTGTGAGACAAGAAATGATGGTCCAGCGTATCTTGTGTGAGAGAAAGTAATAAAGGGAGCACTGAAGTGGCTTTCCTCAACATTTTGGGAATTTAACCAACTCTTATTATAGCTGCAGATACTATAATGGGTTTTTGGAACCATAGTTGGCATATTTGGATCAGAAGAAGGAATGACATTATCAGCAGACTTTAAAAATTATAAAATTAAAATAAAATTAAAAATATTAAAATTAAATAATAAAATTAAAAAACTGAACAGGTGCAATACAGAGACCCACATATCCGCTAATTATTGTAAGGCAACAAGCCTCTTGTCCATAGCACAAAACAGAGCATATTATTATTCAGCTACTTTAAATAAAAATGTTTGGAAAGTAACAGGCAGCGCAAACATGCGGTCCAGTTCAGTGATTCAAATTAGCAGAGATTAGGCCTAGCACGTAGCTACTAGCTGCAGCTTCCTGTACTGGAAAATCTATCACTTATGTCCATAACTTTAAGCCTTAGTGGATAGGTAATGAAAAAACATACATAGTTGTTACGGAGGGGGAACTATCCATCGAGGCCCAAACCATTTTTTTGTACCAGACTGTAAACAAGCTTTTTAATGATATAAAATTTACATTTTTACACTGGACTCTGTGGGGACTGACTGGCTGAAGGCTGAAGCGCCTGTGTGATGGTGTGGCAGTGAGGGGGGAGGGCTAGACTTCTGGAAGCCATCTGGAGTTGCTGAATACTTTCCTAGCTCAAAAGAGTTTTTTTGGGTGGTCCAGCATGTTCTGACCAGGCAACACATAAACAGGCAGGGTGGATCACATTCATTTCCCCTGCTTTAGCTGTGTTGCTCAGTGCTGCTGTGTTTCCTGCCTATCAGACAGGAACACGCAGGGGAGCCTAAATCTCACATTTTCTCCACTTGTAAGTGAATGAAGATCTGTCGGCATGGGTCAGGTATGGGATCCTTTTGGCAGGGTTGAAATCCATCTCTTTGCTTTCAGGGCATTCACCCATTACACCTCTTTTCTTTTCTTTTCTTTTCTTTTCTTTTCTTTGACAGAGCTTTGGAATACATGCAGTTGCACATCCATTTCCTAATACACTCCATACATTCCATTTCACTCTGATACTACTGGTTCTGGAGAGCAGTGATCCTGAAACTGGTGGCTCCTTGGTGATGATGAAGTCCTGTTATGTGTAGATAAGCAGTCCTCAGGCAGTGGGGCCCTAATCTGTCCTCTCACAAGTGTGGGGAGGTTCAAAATTAATAGCTGAAACTTTTCCCTTCAGTGTGGCAGTTTATTTTCCAGTCTACAGCCTAAAACATCAAGAGAGAACTGAATCATGCACAGCGAAGAATGGCTTAGCATACAATAATTTGTAATTGGTGGACATAAGTTGTCAGATATTAGCTGAAGAGGTAGTGCAGTATTAAATTATAAACAAATCATCCAACTAACAAACAAATTGTTTCTATAAGTATAAAGTTTGTATTTAAAAACATCTCTGGTGCTCAGGGCATTATGTGGTGTAATAATACCACATAATGCCTTTGAAATACATTTTTAGCCTATGCACTGCATCAAACAGCCTCCATGTATGAAGTGTTTTGGCTGCTCCAGTAGAGTAGGAAAAGTGCTATATAAAAATTGGTCCATTTACAATTGACCTTTGGTAATCAAGGTAAGAACTGGCGAGGAGGAGCCCATGCTGTGTAAGGTTCCAGTCTGTGGTTAAATGGGCTGATGTGGCCCTCCGGCTGGCTCAGTCGGACTCATCCAGAACACTGAGCCAAGTTTCTCACCATGTGTGCCTCTTTTGTGAATGGGCAGCAGCTCCCTCTGTAGGGGGCCTGGCTGCTGCTGTTGCTGCGTGGGACGTCCCATACTGCAAGCCACTCTCATCACAAGTTCCCAAGGGTCAGACCTCAAACCTCTGACTGCTGAATATTTTGGTGTCTGCTCTCTGCTGTCTAAATTGAGCCCTTATTTTTTTTTCTCCACTATAGTTACCGAGGGCACTGTATGGTGAGTTTATTTTACTGTATGCCTTTCTTATCATTTCTTTGTTTTTCATATTCTTTCCTTGTTTAGTTTTTACAGCACACAGTATGAGGCACATTTTATTTTATTTTAATGAGGATCTATTTTCCCCCTTTCAAGGATAAAAATGTTTTTGTTGTTTTTTCACTTTCACCTTTTTCTCTCTTTTCTCTCAGTGTTTGTACTTGCAACATGAGGCCGCTGCTGTTTGGGATTCTGCCAATCAAGGAGAACTCTTGTGGCTCTCTATCTACTGTAACTGTTGCACTCTGTCTTTTAACCCTCCTCCTGATGGTTATCTGGGGTCGAAAGAGTAAGAGATCCTTCTTCCACTTCCATCATGACTCCCAGCTGGACCACACAAAATACCCCCCACCTCCTGGCCCTAAACCGTGGCCCCTTGTCGGGAATCTACTCCAGGTTGGGGAGCAGATTCACCTCTCTCTAACTGGGTTGAGGCTCCAATATGGAGACATCTTCAAGGTACATAAAGTTAGTTTTTGTATCATTAATTTCAGATGAACAGAGTGAGCATGAGTTAATTTATTTGTTTGTGTCATGAATCCAGCTAAGCCTTGGCTCTTTGACTGTTGTCGTTCTGAGTGGGTACAACACCATCAGGCAGGCTCTGGTTCGGCACGGGGAAGCTTTTGCGGGGCGACCTGACCTTTTCATCTTCTCTGCTATAGCCAATGGGACCAGCATGACTTTCAATGAGAACTATGGGCCTGTGTGGCTGCTCCATAAGAAGCTGTGTAAGAATGCCCTCAGGTCTTTCTCCCAGGCTGAGCCAAGGGGATTTGGTGCCACCTGCCTCTTAGAGGAGCACATATGTGCAGAGGCTGCAGGGATGGTGCAGGTGATTCGGGAAAAAGCTGCTAAAGAGGAAACTGATCATACTACAATGGGTATAGACCCAGCAACGACCTTGGTAACCTCAGTGGCAAATGTCGTCTGCGCACTCTGTTTTGGGAAAAGGTATGACTACAGTGATAAGGAGTTTCTCACTATTGTTGATGTCAACAACGAGGTCCTGAAGCTCTTTGCAGCGGGGAACCTGGCTGATTTCTTCCCCGTGTTTCGCTACTTTCTGAGTCCATCTCTGAGAAAGATAGTCCAGTACGTTCGCAGGATGAACGGATTCATGGAGCGGAACATTGAGGAACACGTTGACACCTTTGATAAGGTAATTAAGTATGCAGATACACTTGTAGGCAAGAATTTTGTTTATATGGGGAAAAATGAAAGGTCAGTGGTGAATCACTACAGTACAATCTGTGCCATATAATCAGTATTTACATAAGCTCTGTTTATTTCATTTTTACACATGAACGGACTTACTGATATAAACTTCAGTTTCATAATTATCAACAACTAGGCTTCTATTGATATCAAATCAGTATTTTTTTTTATATCTATATTATCTTAACTTATCTTAAGCTGATCTTTTGCACAGTGACCTTAAATAGATGTCGCCACAGCCTTATGTTGTGAATAACATGTCTGTTGGCGTTGTTTTCTTTAGCTCTGTGCCACTAATTTGCATCCCGGCTCTTTAACCTGACATTGAACTCATACATTGGTAGCTATGAGTGTAACTGTAGCCAAAAAATAACAAACAAGTTCCATGGGATGGACTTTTTTTGTTCTTGTGCAGAGATGGTTAAAATGTTTGCATGCACTCTAATTAGGAATTAGCAACCCTACTGGAAGACACGCGTCTTACCACAATTGATTACTGTCTCTTCCCTAATTATTACTTTTAAGGTTTAAAGCAAGTTAGCAGTTAAAGTAGATAAGTTTATATTTGAGCAGTGACAGCGACATTGATGTTAGAAAGAGTAAAGTTCTCTGTGTTTGCAGAACCGTATCCGGGACATTACAGATGCTCTAATTGCACTTTGTGAAGAAAGAGAAGAAAGCAAGGCTACGTCGATGCTCTCTAACGACCAGATCATTCACACTGTCATAGACATCTTTGGAGCAGGTTAGGCAAACTACAAATTTTACATTATGGTGCTATTATGCTTGTAACGTCAGTAATAGATCCTAACGATGATAATGAATTTTCCCCCCTTTTTTTGTGGTTTTCCAAAGGATTCGACACCATCATCGCTGGTTTACAGTGGAGCCTGTTGTATCTCATCAAGTTTCCTGACATCCAGGATAAAATACACCAGGAAATAGGTGATGCCTTATGTTCCAATAAAACAAACTCATATGGTGTACAGTGTGCTCAGTTCTTTTTCTGTGTACACCAAAGTCACTCATTGTTAGAAACTGGCAAATTCACTGCTTACAGAGAATTCAGGGTATGCTAGATAGGAAAATCCTCTCTTGTGCTTGCTCTGATGACTGACTCATAATCATTCTGTTTCTCATAGACCAAAAATAGGAGGTTGCTCCTTAATCGTTTTGAGTCCCACATCACTAATGAGCATAGGTCAGTGGTAAATGTAGTTTTTATCTATTAAAATATTCACCACAAATGAGATTCACACGGTTTACAAGAAACAGGTGGAAATGCACCTCTCATTAGCAGCTATGCACAGGCTATACAGGAGAATCCTTATTAAAAAGACTGAACAACGGCTAACCGGCACACTTTCTGGAGAGACAGAATCCAACGGCCACCAGAGAAACTCACAAAAGATCAGTCCAATTTGCTGACGCTTTTTGAAGTGGGCTCAGAGAACTGGTGCTGTCTGTTCTGAGGCACGTATTTTCACAGAGAGCGAGATGAAGCAAGAGAGAGAGAGGGAACTAAGAGGAGGCAGGATGAATCAGAACAGGAGAGAGGTTAGAGAGTTCCCAAGAGACACAAAGGCGCTGACACGCAAGGCAGTGAACAGACATAGTCTGACATTATTCCCCTTTTCATCGCTTAAATTTAATTTAATTAAGAAGCTTTTATTCTGTTGTTTACAGCAGATCAACCAGTACGGGAAGCCTTATTGGTGGAGCAATATTTGTAAAATAATCTAAATGATCAGCATATTTTAAATTGTAATTATTTGTGATGCACATGTGCATAAAGCTTTTACAAACTGAAAGAAAGCAACCCTCAGCCTGGACATCAGCTAATTAATATAATAATAATGTTATTTTTTTAAGTAAAATTTAATAATATGACATATTAGAATAAGAGAATAAAAAGGAAAATAATGTTAAAACAATTACGAGTTTATCACCACTTTACTGGTCATTTGTGGGGCAAGCATGACTTATTTATGTCACTTTTTTTAGCCCTAAAAGTTGAGATGCAGATTATGTTTCTTTTTTAAGATGAGCATATTGGCAAACCCCAGCTGCCCAGGTTTTCCGATAAGGCCAGGATGCCTTTCACGGAGGCGTTCATATATGAAGTGTTTCGTCATGCTTCATATGTCCCTTTTACCATACCACACTGGTAAGACCTAAAGTTTTGATAGCAGTAAATCTGTTTTTTTAGCATGTAGATTGTTTTTAACACTTTCCTCTGATTTTGTTTTCCTCTCCAGTACCACGAGAGACATCACGTTTAATGGGTATTTCATTCCCAAAGACACATGTGTCTTCATTAACCAGTATCAAGTCAACCATGACAAGTGAGTAGCCGAAAGGAGTTGAAATGCATTTTGTCTCTTTCAGCATCTTCTTTTCATCTTATAAGACTGTGTGTTTTTTTTTTTTTATTAATTAATTAATTTTTTATAACAGTTTTTATATCCTCATGATTTTCAATCTTTCCCAGTGATCTTTGGGGCGATCCTGAGACATTTCGTCCCCAGCGCTTCTTGAACCCATGTGGACTCCTTAACAAAGAACTGACAGAGAAGGTCCTGATCTTCGGCATGGGAAAAAGACGCTGTCTTGGCGATGAATTTGCACGTTTGGAGATGTTTGTGTTTCTCACCACACTTCTTCATGGGCTGCGTATTGAAAATGTTCCGGGGCAGGAGCTGGATCTCAGCACTGATTTTGGTCTAACTATGAAACCACGTCCATACAGGATTACCATTTCCCAGAGATTTTAGACCCTCTGAAAACTCAAATGATGATCTTGCGGATGTTTTGGAATGTCACAGCAGAAATTGATTGTAGTTATTACTATTTTGTGCTTATTTTGGCAAATGTGGTCAAAGCCCACACACGAAGATAAATATACACAAAGTGTACATAAGGTAATTTCACAGCATTCAGTGCATCTGCCTGCCACATTAACTTCTTAAGTCACTGGTCACAGTTTAAAACTGAGGAATGAGGATGTGTCACTGATCAGTCCTTCAGGCCTCAAACTACATTCATGCAGGGTTCATCCCATTTCAATCAGCCTTTTTCCCCCCTTCTTCTTCTCACCCCTGTCATGTCCTTGTCTGCTCTTTGTCCTCCATTCCTTTCCTCTTCCTCCTCCTCTTAATGCAGCTTTAACTCACACTCTGTTAAGCTAACTCATCTACTCTCAGTACTCCCCCAGTGCTGAGCCCCAAATTAACCACACGCCCTTCTCTTTACCATCACTGTAACCTGCAACACACCCAGATAAGAAACATTACCCAAAATATGGGAGGTAAAGAGTGTGAAATTGAGCAGTGGCATTTTCATAAGCTAAATGTAAAGTAGCATGGCAGCAGGGTAAGCCACAATGACTTCATTACTATGTCTGTAAATAGAAAGTTTGACAGTTTTACTCAAGACACTTTTAACTTTTGTTAAACTTTTGTTGGTGAACATTTAATGAGTAACTATGGAGCACAGACTTAAGCTGTTAGCTCTTACTGAACTGTTTCACCTGAATATTACAAGATGAATCACTTAATCTTATTGTAAATATCTGACCTGTATATGTAATGTTGAGGTAAATTAACATCACATAAAAACACATTCCTTGGAAAGACTTTGTATTGTGTGCTAGAAAAACTGCAAACATATTAACAAATATTCACATTATTTCAAAGCACTAATACCACTAAGTTTAATGCCATTATTGTTTATAATGTATGCGTAAAATGTTAACTTGTACTATTTTTGAAAGAAAAAGTAGAGCAGATGTTGGAAATTGTTTTAAAAAAAAAAGCTTATATAGCCTACAGTTTGTGGTGATTAAAGCTAGTAATTATAGAAAGAGTAAAACTGAGTCACATAAAACAGCTGCAGACAATGGCTTTGTATAAAAAATGCAATCTGAAAAAAAATAAATGCTTAATCTTTGTGTCAACATTTTATGAATGAATGCATTACAATTTATGGGTGCCATGCACATGAATGTACCCACAGATCTCCCAGAGTCTGAACAAAACAAAGTATGACTTTGTACTGCACACATGCCAAGGTCATTATAAGAGATGCAATATAACGCAGAGAGCACTGAGTCGACATTTTTGACTGACAAGTCCATCGTCTCTTAGATTCTCTGTGGCCCCTGATTATCATATAAGGGCTGGGTGTCTTTGGCTGTTGTTAAGGAGCCTAGCCTTTCAGCAGCCTAAACAGAGGTGTGTGTGTGGTAATGTATACTGGCTTTCTGTCTGTACGTTCAAAGTGTACTGCGTGACTCATGGATGATGATAAGGCTGACTCTGAAGTGAGCAGGGAAGGACTAACTCAGAAGGATGCCCCCCCCAAAATAAAAACAATCTTATCTACCTAGATACTTATGTTAAGTACAGAAAACTGGGCTATAGTAATGTATTAAGTAAAGCAGAATGACAGACAATATTTTAACCCTATTTTAAATTAAATTTAATAGATTATTTTAATAATAAATATTAACTAAGAATAAATATTAAATAATAGTTATTGTGTTTTCCTAATAAGACCTGTGTCACAGTGCTGTATTTAGTATGAAGTCTTATATTGAGTTCATAGATTTTTGTGTACAAAAGTACAAATTTTCATCGATACATTAGCAGATTTGAATCTTTCTTACAATTCCCCTGACCTTTGAACTAAAACTTTAATTTTACAAACTCATCTATATAACTCTTGTCAATAATGATGTAACATTGCATGCTATTGCATGTCTATTCACAGCCACTGAACTCACTGACCACACACGTTAGCTTTTACCACACACAAAGACATGTAAACTGAACGACCTACTGACTTCTATTCACATCTTCATTTACACATAGAGCCTCTTATTGTGGGGGCCTCCTTCTATACATTTAAGCTGGCAGCATTCATTAAGAAACCACACGCAATCCTCAATGCAACTGTCACCGCATTGTGATGGCATCTGTTCTTCTGTGCAATTTAATTAAGTCATGACTAAATTAATATGTGAACAATGTCTCTAACAATCTTTACTCAGAACTTTATTCACTATTACAATGCAGAACGGTTCAAACATCTTCCTCTTCCACACTCTGCCCAGATCTAAGTTTCATGATCACCTGGAAAAAAATTAATTCACATTATTTTATCGTTTAATTCGAAATAGAAATTAATATATTTGAATGGCTGGCTGTGAAAGTGGTATGCACCTCTTTCAGCTGGGCAATCTCTTTGCTTTCCACATTTCTCTGAGCGTTGTTGGTTATGGCTTTCACTCTCGTTGCGTAACTGCAAAGTTCAGAGAGTTCAGGTGTTATTCGGTTGATTTTTTTAGTGCTAAAATACAATAGAGCTTTGTTTGTTTGTTTTTTCTCTGTTACATAAGAGATGTGAGCGTCTCATCAAGATTGTATTCTGAAGGAGAGATGTTGACGATCATGAGAGTTTTGGCATTTCCACCCAAAGAGTCCTGCATCACCTGAGAGAGATGGAACACATTTTGGTTGACCTGCTTGTCTACGTTGGAGTGCAGAATTTAAAAACTAGAATACTGCCTTTTTTTTATTTGTATTTTTTTATTACCTGTGTTAGCTTGCTATTCCTGTATGGCACATGGGGAAGTTCAGCAGATAAAGCTGAGATCACATCACCCAGTGCACTTAGAGACTTGTTAATGGAGTTCGCCTCCTGCAGAGAGGAGAACATGGAAGAATTTTAAAAAGTCATGAGAAATCTGTTCAATCGTCCTGACAACCACTCACTGACTCATGAAACATAAGATAGGAGCAGACCTTCAGCTGGTGGTCCTTGGCACCTGTCTTAGCTGCTCGCTCACTGCCTGCCAGGTCTACAAGGCTCAGCTTCCCACTGCTTACACTCCCGTTTGTCAGATTCCTGCTTTCCACCATGATGCCGACAATAAGATGAGAGCGGGAACTCTCCACGTTCATCTCTTAAGAAATGTCCATGACGAAAATTCAACAGAACAAAGAAAGGTGGATTTTTATAGATTTCTGGTATTTTAAGAAGTGTAACTTCAGAAGATGTTGATTAATAATCAGTCCTCAGATTCTCTCTCTCTCTCTCTATATATATATATATATATATATATATATAAAAAGGTTTAGCATCAGGGTTTTGTTGCTCTGCTGCTTTCAACCTAGATCTGTAATGATGTACCTAAATGCCACCCCACTGCCCTAACTGTAACTGTAACCCAAACCAATTAGCAGGACCCTATTTGAACCGGGTGGCTTTTGCACGGCATTGAGAGCTCACTGGTGGCAGAGATGTGTCGGTTTGCGCAGGCCTGCTGGAACAGAGCGTAGAGCTCCTGGGCACTGGAAGCCTCTTTTGTCTCTGCTCCTTGGGCGAACACAACCCCCTTTCTGTTCCTCTTGATCTCCACCCGCCTGGCCTGGCCATGGGATTGAGTGTGAGCATGGGCCTCACCAGCCTGGCTCGCAAAGAGGTCCTGCAGCCTGTCATTGTAGAGCTCCAGCATATAGGCTGAAACCTAAAAGGGAGCACAGTAAGCAGGAAGAGAGGAACAAAGGGAAGCGATGTCTTTTCTCTCCCAAACATGGTTTGTTTATATGCTGGTGAAATAATGTCTGCTACCTTGAAGTTGAATTTAGAGCTGTTCTCGCGCATAATATCAAACATGGCATTGAAAGCTCTCGGGATGATCCCAGGAGTCTTCTGTTCCTTGTCCCCAACCATAGTGAAGGTCTTCCCTGAGCCCGTCTGGCCATACGCAAAGACACAAACGTTGTAACCGTCAATAGCTAACTGGATCAGCCTGTGGGAAAAACATTTTCTTAGCACTTCAGCTGAAAGCATCAAAATATATGAAAGTGTTGATATTAGGTTACCTCAGGAGCAAGAGGTATCATAAATTGGGTTTCACTGTGTCTACTTTTCCATCAACTCTTGAAATCTGCTTCTGAACATAACTTGCTCCCTTTCAGCGTTACTAAATAGTCATAACATTGCACAGCAGCAGAATCTCAAACTGAGAGAAACAGTTTACAGAGGTGGCACAGCAGCATGAGTGAATGCTGTCATCATCGGCTGTCGTCTGTGTACTGGCAATGGATGAATTTTATCTTCTCTAACGGAGAAGAGCTCCCACTCATCATAAATCCCACTTTAACTTATGCTTCAGTGCCTCCATGCAGCATACGTTAGGTAACTGTAGCTTTGGTTAGGCTGAGCTGGTACCTTAAAATAGTAGAAGCTGCTTTTTAGATTCACAGCAGTTGCTGTGATACAAATTTGGGACTCCCTGTGTCTGTTATGTTACACTGGTGAATAAACAGGGCTGGGCCCCTCACCTGCTGGTGTCATGAAACAAGTCTTCCTGAGAGGCATCAGCACTGAACACCTTGTCAAACTGAAACTCCCTTGGTCCACGAGGGGTTTCTATGGTGACAGAGTATTCGTCTATTTTTTCCACAGCAATGGCCCCACCCTGCGCAGCTTCGGCTCGGCTCGCAGGGCGAATCCGACAAAACACTCTAATTTTACCTGAAGAAACAGGTTGTTTTT
>VVHJ01001457.1:44829-55240 GCA_015107715.1 Tylochromis polylepis
TCTCTATTTTTGTTTGTCTCCTGGCTGACTGAGTGAGTGAGTCGTCGGTTGTGTTGTGTCGTATTTGACAGCAGTCTGGGAGCCAAGCTGTCACTCACACAGCTCCTTGGTCCCACTGTCTTTCTGAAGTCAGTCTCCATTAATATAATAATGGCGTATAGTCGGCACCACTGAATATTTTACTGTAATGTTCAGCAGAACATTACCCCCACACTCAATACCACACAGAGAAAGTCTTACTGCCTGACAGAAACTTTTTATTTTGACTGAAAGGTCTTTGTGCGGTCTGTTTCATCTGTGGAAGTTTCTGTGTTTTTGTTGTGTTTTCCTTTTTGTGCTTTAGGAAAAGTGCTAGGCCCCCGTTTGATAAAGTGACTGAGGGTATTCTTTTTCTTGTCAGGCATCTATTATTGACACTTTCCAGGAATAGGCCTGGGTGCGCCACGTTCCGCATTTGATTCCGCAGTCGTCATCTCAGGAAAACCGTGGGTTTTTTTTTTTTTTTCAGTGTTGCAGGCTAAACAGTTTGATACAGCACCCTCATAATATTTGACTGTGATTGGAATAGGCATGTGTATTCAGAAAGTGTCTCTTATATTTACTGTTGGTGAAAATAGCAATGCTTAGTCAGATGTATACAGTAGATAATGCGTCTTTTATTGATTGTATCCTACAACCCCTTTACCACCACTCTGACCCTTCACCCATTTTAATTCATCATTCATTTTGACTTTTTCTTCTTGTCCACCTCTGTCTACTATCACTGTGTATGCAGGTGAGCAGGGTGCGGTAACCATGTTTCCTCTGTTCCTGTTGGATCACCACATGACTGCCAGGGAGCTCGGCTTCTGGAACGGCGTCATCGCCATGGGCTTCTCCATCTGTGGGTCGTCCCTGGGAGGCCTCCTGCTTGCTCAGTTTAGGTAGCCTTCATCAGCACCACCATTTATCACTGGTTTCACCATTTCTCTTTTCTGTGGCAGAAGTATTTTGTGACTCTTTTCAGTGGTGTCACTTTGCAAAACTTTCCAATTTAAGTGGCGTCTTTGGGGGGTGTATGCCCTTGAAAAATGTGTAAAATGCCTGTGAAAAACTTTAAATTGCATGTCACTAAATCCACATTCTTCATCAAACTGTGTAATAGTCACTGGGGCTGAATCTAAGATATTTAATCATGGACTAACCTGGCAGGTAGGTTTCTTCAGTTAATCAATCATTTAATATATCAGTGCTAAAATGTACTGAAAAACGTCCATCATCATTAATCCAAGAAGACGTTGCAAAATCACTTTCTTTGAGAATCTGAAAAACAGAATTTTTTTTTTTTAGCTTGGTGTCTTACAGGTCTATCTCTTTCTGTTATATAGTACTGTGCACCTTTTAAAGTGGTCTTGAGCAATAGTTCTTTGGGTTTTCTGAAGGTCTATCAAAATTTTTCTTGGGACATTGACTGCTTTGTCATTCATTTTCAGTCTAGCCCTTGAACCTGACCGTTTTCAGAGCAATGCTGTTGGGGTCTTTTTTGTTTTGTTTTTGTTTTTTTTGGTTGTTTTTTGTTAATCCACATAACACTGACCCCTGAATCATTCAAGCATAAAAAGACTCCTAACTCAAGAGATGAACCAGTAATTTTTCTATCCATAACAGACAACTGTAGCAAAGAACCAATTTTAAATTGTATCTTTAGGCACTTTGTTACAAGCAGTCTGTGCCAAAAATACATCATTTTAACCCATTTCTTTAGTTGAATCTAAGGAAAAACTGCAGAGATAACAGTTTGATAGACACCAACAAGGCTATTCTGTTGTTTCAAAAATTGGAGGTGAAGATCAAATTTACTCTCTAAACCAAACTCTTAAACTATTACTAATTTCGTCAGAAAATACACAAAAACCACTGGAGATTCAAGTTTAAATTGCATAAAAGACTTTATTGAAAAGCAGTTCCAATAAACCCAAAGCTCAGACAAAAAAAGAGACAAAAATGCCCTCGGGGATGCAAACAGTAGACAAACAAAATCAAACCCTATTAAAGACAGAAACAACGGGCGGAAGGAGGGGGGTCTTAATTTATAGAGAATGGCCTACTGTGCCCTCCTCCTCCTGATTCCATTCTGGCAGGTGTTCAGCTCCAATAAAATGGTACTCTGTGCTTTGCAGTTTACTACTTTTAGCTAGGTCACACTGACCCACCAGACTTCAACATCATACTACTTGTCAAATTATTCCCCTTTGAAGAACCCATTCCCTTTTGATGTACCCATGTGCTCTCATGATCACCATCCGATGAGCCCAGGTGTTAGTCTTGTTGGATGGGTTCCACATCTGGTGTCACAAACCAATCACCTTTTTAGTGCAGATACTTGAGCACAACATGTCGTTCACTTATGCTCTGAACACTATGCATGTTGTGAGATAAATACACTACTTCTAGGCAACTGGGTCATTGTATGGAAACTAAAATAAAGTGTCCTATAGTGCTAATCTTTTATAATACTCCAGTGTTTATTAGCATTTATTATACATTTATAATGACTGAGTATTTCCAGTGTTAATTACTTTCCAGTCTTTACTTTGGTAAAACTGAGGCATAATAATAGTCCAGTAAACACACTGATTACTAAGGATGATGAAATAAACAGTAGTAATACTTTTCACACTATGCAGTATTACATAGGCCAGAGTGGTTTTATAACCTACACATTTACCTACCCATTATTTTCCTCTGTGATTTTGTGTCCTGTGACTGTCTCCTTTACTTCTCTATCTCATGTTTTAAGCCTCTTATCACTCTTTGTATGTTTTGCTTTTGCTGGTGTGTGTACAGTAATTTAAGTAAACATTGCCTTGTTTGAGAGCATGGGAACCCCCTCTGTGGAGTGTAGAGTGAGAACAACATGAGCAGCAAATCTGTCAGACAAACACTGATGTGTGCAAAGACACAATACAAACACACACAAGCACCCCTCAAGTTTGACACAATATCCACCTAGTTGTTTTTAAGTGTCAGCTTTACAGACAGATAGAAGATAGCAGGCTTTCTGCTACAGGTGACAGACAGGCACCTGTAAGAACATTCAATTGTAAATTACAACAGTTTGAGATGAATAAACATTGTCAGGGGTGGGATTACATCAGGGATCTGCTCTGAGCCCCTACTTGTTTCCATTAGTGATGAATAGGGTAACAGAGGAGGTCAGGAAGGAAGACTGTGTGCTATGGTCTTTACAGATGGCAATAGTGATCTGTAGTTGGAGTAGGGAGTAGGTGGAAGTGAGACTTCAGAGGTAAAAGTATGCTCTGGAGAAAAGAGGAATGAAAGTCAGAAGCAAGACAGAATACTTGTATATGAGCGAGTAAAGGAGTTTGAATACCTGGAATAAACCTTCCGAAGCAACCGACAGTGCACAGGAGAGGTAAAGAAGAGAGTGCAGGAAGGGTCGGGTGGGTGGAGATGAGTGTCAGGGGTGATTTGTGACAGAAGGAAAGCAGCAAGAGAAAAAGGGAAGGTTTACAAGATGGTAGTGAGACCTTCTATGATCTATGGATTGGAGATGGTGGGAGTGACAAAAAGAGAGGTGGTAGAGTTGAAGATACTCAGATTTTCACTGGGAGTGACCAGAATGGACAGGATTAGAAATGAGTGCATCAGAGGTTGAGTGCTCAGGTTGTGTAACTTGGAGACAAAAAAGGGCAAGGCAAGATGGTTTAGACATGTATAATACAGTGCAGATACTGGATAAGATTGAGCTGCCTTGCAGGAGGAAAAGAGGAAGACCAAAGAGTGGCTGTTGTGAAGGAGGACAGGCAGAGGGTTGGTGTGACAGAAGAGGATGCTAGGGATGGGGTGAGATCAGGTGAGATGAAGGAAGATGATCCGCTCTGATGACTCTTGAAGGGAGGAGCCAAAAAAAGAGTAATTTATAAAACTTTCTAAAGATTCGTGTAGTTATGAAATTTGTTAATTACTGTTTATACCAAAAACCTTTTTTGGGGAAAAAAAAAAAACTTCCTTACAATAATAAAAACCAGAGAGGGCGAGAAATTTCCATAGAATATGGTGTATTTGAATCAAGGTTTGGATAAACATCTTTTGTTTTAATAATATGATTTTTAAACATTTTCCATGTTAAATACAGACATCATAAAATTGTGTCTTTTGCACCTGACCATAGTTACATAGGATTTTCCATCTGCTTATCACTTTGTAGGACGGCCCTGCCTATGGCCATTGTGATGCGATGGGAATTGTGACTTATAACAATGCCTGGACAGAGGATATTGTGTTAGTTCCCACTCCGTGCATTGATGTAGTCTTAATATAAATTCTCATTCTTTCTATTAATTCACATCTTTGCTGCTTAGAATATTCTGCACCTATGTGCATAAAGTAATTAGCATATGTTAGATGTACATGGTATAATGATGAGCTAATGGATAAGTAAAGTGTCTCTTGCCCTGTTTTGTTATCTGTGTCAGTGTGTTTGCTTGCCTGTTTGTTGACATGTATCAGTTGCCATGTGCTCTCTCTTATGTCAGTCTGTTTGTCCTTTTTCTTCCACTTGGATTCCAGGCTTTCTCCCCTTGTCAGGTGACAGTAACAAACACAAAGGAAGCCTCCAAAGGCAAAAGTTTGTTTGTTTTGTTTGTTTGTTTGTTTTAGGGAAAGTGCTTTCAAAAGATGTCATTGTCATACTTTGGCTTTTGATCTTTCACTCTCCCTCTCCATTTCACACCTCTGTAACTTGTAAAGGCGGTAAAATCTTCACACCCTCACAACACGGAGAATACTCTCTAAATGTGTTATTTTCCACAAGATAGATAGATATAGCCTGGAAATTATAAATTTCCTTTGAATTTGTACAAGCCATCAATTTCATTAACAGTCTTTAAGTTTTGTAAAGTATTGCACTGACCCAGAATATACTTAATAAGTATTCTTGGTGATTTTTTAGGCTTAAAACCATTGTACAATAAAATTCAAAGATTGTACGTTGGAAAATAAATCACTGGTTTCATCCAGTCTCAAATGCTCTTCCCCTGAAATTTATAGTAGTAATTTATTTGAACTGTGTGTAAAGCAGAAGGCTCTGGGTTTGAGCGTGCTGTTTGGTTGGGTGCTTTCTGTGTGAGGGTTGCACATTCTCCCTGTGCCTGTGTGGGTTCTCTCCAGGTATTGTGGTTCTAGTTTTGTCTCATCCGACCAAAGGATGAGCATCTGGTCAGCATAATCTTTTTCCGGGTTGTCCTTAACATGCTTCACTCTGGCTTGAAGGTATTTCTTCTGCAAAAGTGAAGTTTTTTCCTGGTCTGCATCCTTGCAGTCCATTCCTGTACAGGTTTCTAGTGATTATCTTCTTTGAGACTACAATTCCTGACTTGGCTAATGCATTCACTGGAGTCTTGGCAGTTGTTTTGGGGTCTTTAGACAGATCTATCACTAGGTTTATTTCCAGGGTCTTTGAAATCTTTGTGTGGCTCTCTTTACATTTCTTGATACTTCTCAATCCAGCTCTTGACACTCGCGGTGTGATAATTTTGTATATTCATCTCCTGCTTTGTGAGCATCAAGAATTCTTTTTCTCAAGTATGAACTGTTTTCCTTTATTTTTGGCATGATGCTTTCTTAACTTGATTTTACAAACTGTGAGAATTAAAAAGTTAAACCACATCATTGCACAGCAGTGGTTTGTGCTATGGATCCACAAATGTGTAGTAGATTCAGTGTTAAAACTAGTTTCTGATTGTACATACACTGAGCACCTCCGCTTGGTTACTACTTCTCATCACCCACACGTACGTACATGCATGCACGCATGCGCGCGCACACACACACACACACACAAAAGGGCTGTTAGTTAGACTGGGCTGTTGTTCCTCCTCTAAAAGCTCCGTTGGAAGGTATATCCTCACTACCATCAGAAACGGCTGAGTGGTCAGTGAGTGACCCTCTTTACAACTGCCCCTGGCAACCTGAGAACATAGTTATTCTTATCTGGGCCTGGCCCGTGTGAGGTGGCAGCCAGGGAGGTTTCGTTTTCTCACACACACACATCCCTCAGCATCTCTTGAGAGCGCATGATATGAAAGGCTGTCATTGAGAAGGGAGGCAAAGGAGCAGCAGAGAGAAGAATGTCTTTAGCATGTGAATGATGCAGGATTGGTTTTCCAGTAGAGAGGTAAGGAAATGCTGGGTGGAGGGGGAAGAGCGAGCCAGATAAAGATACAGGGAAGAGTGAAAGAAGAAAGGGGGGAATGTCTTAAACAGAAATAAATATACATTTAAATGAATAGAGCTTATGACATCAACTTGGGTTTTAGGTTTTGAGATGGTTTGAAAACACAGCTTTTAATCCATTAATAAAGTAATCAAATAACTTATCAATATAGTTGATAGCTGCCCTGGAACACATAATCACGACAGCCCTGGTACAGATCTATTTGGGAACCATTATTTCCCCTCATTTCCTGTCACATTTATACTGGCAGACATGTTTAAAGAGACTGTCTGAATATGAAAGATAAATTCAGATTTTCTTATCTAACTAAATCAGATAACCTGTCTTGTGTGTCCCTTTCTTTCTCACAACCTTTTTTTTTTTAATTTATTTATTTTTTTTACACATAAATAATTACATGCAAAAAAATCCATAAACAAACACACACAGTCCCTTGAGTGGCAGGCATCCTCTGAGTGATTGGCATTGTTAATCCCTGATGTCACACAACAGTGTGAGTGCGCGTGTGTGTTTTTATGTATGTTAACAGTGATTAATTATCTTTCTCATGCTGGGGATCTCCTTAGGTTATTGATTACGTCATGAACCAGACCCACAGGGGGATGATTTTCTTGCACTAACAGGGAATCAATTAGTGTCTGGGGACTTGTTTACTTATGCACGTGCACGTATGTAACTGTGTGCGCGCGTGCATGTGTGCGTCTGTGAAATGTGAAGAAACAAACAAAGTGTCTCTAAATTAAATGATACTAGCCTGGAGTGGCTTTCATCAGGTATCACACTGCTCATCAATACACCTAAAAGTTAGTTAACAACTCTCTGATGCTCAGCTTGTTTGCCCGTTTTTCCTCAGCATCGGGGCCCTGATGCGGCGCGTGTTTGTGTTGCGAACAATTAGCATGGTCTTCCAGAGTTCTCTGCTCACTGTCCTCGAACCATCGCCACTCATGAAAGGTAAGAAGCAAACCCACGATAAGACAATGGTCACAAGGTAAACGATTTCAAAATATTTTACCAAATGCTACCATTCTGGATTATATAGTCTGGTTTATGCTTGGTGCTCTGATGTAAATATGACAGAACCAGGCAATGAAAAGACAAAAAATAAATCCAATCCTGTCCCAGCTGTCATAGGGCAACAACAGGAAAACAAAGAGCTACATGTTTGGTCATCATATCAATGAACATGCATACAGTAATCAAATAAACAAGTGTTAATACTCACTGAACCGTATTAACCGATAGTTTTTGTCCTTTAAAAAAACAACAAAAAAAACCTGAATGGTGGTGAATAATAACACACACACCAAACACAGTGAAACTACAAAGACCAACAGTGGCCACAATTACAGTTTTATCAGCAGGGAATGAAGTCAGCAAAAATAATGCTGTTCAGTGCTAATGGCAGGCTCAGCAAGACACAAGCAATGATAGTCCCCAGGTTTACTGCAATGCTATTGTGTTATGGTATTTCTGCTAGTGCGTTGAAGTTCTGGATATGTGTAAAATGAGGTTCGTGGTGTTTGTTCTTTGGTTAAGGAGCTAATATTTATTTATTTGTTTGTTTGTTTATTTATACTGATAGTGACAGGAAAGTAACTTGATATTAAGGTTAAGTAAGACTTGGACAGCAGAGTTTTACATTAGACATTTACTGTGATAGGATAAGATGTAAATCTTTCTGTAGATTCATTCAGATTTAATGCATTTCCATGTCCACTTGAGGCTGACCTGTAGACAACCAAATCATTGGCCTAACATGTCATCAATCCAGTCAGATATATAACAGGAGACTTTAAGAAGTAGGGGTTCCAAAACAGTTCTTCTTCTTTAATTGCTTTGGACCTCAACGACAGAGTTTGCATGTTCTTCCTGTATCAACAGTTTCTTGCAGATGCTCTGGTTTCTTTGCACGCTCCAAAGATGTGTATGGGGCCTATCCTGTTTGCAACCACTCAGTCCGTGCTTAGGATGCCACAGGGTGTGGTGAAGCACATTTTTGAGCATTCCAGGAATGGCTTGTATCCTCCGTGTCATTAAAAATACATGCCAAGTCTATTTGCAATGAAAGCCATGTCAGGCTTCAGAGCAGATGGGGCAGGAAGTTAGACACAGGAATGCTACAGACTAAACACTCTGACAGCCACACAAAGAACCAAGCAAAACCTCATCCAAGACACAACATCACAGACTCTTGCCTGGCATATCCACACTGTTGACCTTGTGATAGGTGCATCCTGCATTTTGCCCATTGTCAGCTAGGATAGACTCCACCCAGTATGACCCTCGTTGGACAAGTGCTTAAGAAAATGGATGGCTTTCTCAGTGCAATATTGTAAAGAATGTAATTTAAAAACTCAGAAAAACTGGAGAAAACTTTGAACACTCTAAAAACCAGTCTCAGGATGCCATCAAGGGACACTGTACTAAAATTGAAAGATGCAACATCACAGACCCCTGGCTGGTGTATTTCTAATGACTTATCAATGATATTTTTTGAATCAATGATGTTCCACATTTCTTAATTATTTTTTTTTGTTCTTTAAAATTTGTTTGAATTTTGTATCAAATTAAACTGGCAATTGTATAGTGTGCGGTAGGAGTGACTGATGGGTTTAAAGTGGGGGGTGGGATTACATCAGAGATGGGCTCTTCTTGTTTGGAGTGGTGATGGACAGGCTGACAGATGAGGTCAGCTGGAGCCTATGGAGAAACTATGATGTCCCCAAATGACATTGTGATCTGTGGTGAGAGTAGAGAGCTGATGGATGAGAGCCTGGTTAGGTGGAAGTGTGCTCTGGAGAGAAGAGGAGTGAAAGTCAGCAAAAGCAAGACAGAATACATGTGCATGAATGAGAGAGAGAGGTATAATGAGTTTAAATGGCTAAAGTCAACCCTCCAAAGCAACAGACAGTACAGAAGAAAGGTGAACAAGAGAGTGCAGGCAGGGTGGAGAAAAGTGTCAGGGGTGATTTATGACAGGTGAGGGGTAGCAAGAGGGAAAGGAATGGCTTACAAGATAGTAGTGAGTCCTTCTATGATGTTTGGAGATGGTGGCCCTGACAAAAAGACAGGTGCCAGAGTTGAAGGTACTCAGTGACCAGGATGGACAAGATTAGAAATGAGGATATCAGAGGAACAACTCAGAGAGGCAGCGTCAGCGAGACAAGGCTGAGATGGTTTTGGCATGTGCTGAGGAGGCATAGTGGGACTTATTGGACAATGGATGTTGAACATGGAGCTGCCAGGCAGGAAGAAAAGAGGAAGATTCATGATGTAGTGAAGGAGGACATGCAGAGCGTTGGTGTGACAGAAAAGAATGCAAGGGGTTAGATGGAGGTGGACGATCCTAATGGGATCCCTTAATGGAAGCAACTAAAATAGGAAGATTGTGAAAATGAGAGTTGTTGAAATCATGAATGACTACAATATAAAATGTTTGAGATTTTGAACACTTTTGTGTCAGCTGTATAATACACAAGTGAAGAACCTTTAGAGGGAAAAGAAAGGGTATATGTGGGATGTAAAGCCTGGTACTAATGTCATTGGCAGTTTCAAATGCTGTTAGGCCTTGTAGTAACCAGTGGCCTATGGTACAAGCGTTCAGTCTTAATGCATGATGTGGAGGATGTCTGTAGGAGAGGTCTCCCTCCACACAGATATTCATTCCTTAATGTCTGAATGACACATCTGATTGCGCTGAACAGCCGGTCAGGATTCACATTCACACCATTCATCTCCTCCTGAGACGGTTTCTTATCCTATCAAGCTTCTCCAACTCAAAGTGGAGGCATCTCCCACCTCCATTTTAAACCCAGAACAAAGATTTCAGGAAAACTCGACTAAAAACCCCCAAAACAGGGGGGGAAAAAAAAAAATTCAGTTTCAGATTTTTCAATATTACATGATAACCCTCCGCTTCCCGTTCTTCCAGTCTGATCAGTCGGTGTATCTTTTTGACTCCACCAGCTTCATGTCGCTGACTGAAGAGTCTTGCTCGGCAAAAACTCTGGCGGCTTGAGTGAATAATTCAGTGTTAGTGGGAGCAGAGACAGATAGGCTCTGTGGTTCCTCTGTGTTTCCCCACTAACACTGCTCTGCCACTTCCCCTCAGAGGATACACTACATGTGTTTTGGGGGCTGGGACTGGGAGGGGGGGGGGCTGCACTTCAG
>VVHJ01001457.1:55260-75227 GCA_015107715.1 Tylochromis polylepis
GGCTGCACTTCAGCAGATTACCGTTTCTCGCTGCTTTGTCTCCCTGCTTTCACTTTAACATAGAATTGTAAAGTGAGTAGTGTAGCAGAGAAGGCGGCGGTGTTAAACTGCTAGCTTTCTGCCTGCTTTCAGAAAAGGAACTGCTGGGTTTTCTGTTGTCTTACTGTAGTTGGACTCCAATGTGTCAAGGCTGGTTTTCATTCATTTTACTTGCACGTGTGTGTGCTTTCTCAGGTATGGCAGTCCTGAGCATGAGTGTTCAACACTTCCTGGGTGGTCTCATCACCACGCTCACCTTCACTACCATGATGCATTGCACTCAGAGGGCCGAGGAAAGCATTCAGGTAAAAAAGAGTTCTGTCCATTCCCGCCAACAAGCTCATTATCTAGCCCAGGGCTGCTTTCATGTACAAGGTTTTGCTCTGTTGTCATCATCTTTTTTAGTGTTAATTGTGTTGTGCTTTACTGTTAGGTCTCCTGTGGCTCAACAAGCCAATAATACAAGCTTTTCATTCTTTCTCCACCCCACCGCCTTTGTTTAGGTTAAATTGTGTAATGTTAGCTCATTTCCTTTGGTTGTCAAACTGATGCCAGAGAGGGAACTCTTTCAGCATTAAGTGCCATACCTTTTGTCACCTGTACCTGTCAGTTCTCATCAGCTGTTTCCACCTGGAAAATGTCAAACGTTTCAGCAGACCCAGTTTCCTTGCATTGCACCCCCGCCTTGCTGACATTGTCCCTCCTACTGCCTGTCTCTTTGTCATTCTCTAGCCTTTTAAACGCTCTCTTTTCCGACTCCGACTTTTTCCTCTCCTCGCTTGTTTTCTCCTCTTTGACATAACTCCTTTTGTCCCCGTCGTATCTGGGCCAACGTTGCCTGGAGGTGATCGTTGTTCACACAGCCATTCAGACGTCACTCAGTCAATCTCTGAAGGTGACAAATTATCATTTAAATTGCTGTCAGTCCTAAAGTAAAAAAGAAAGATGAAGGAAAAAAAATCACAAGCTGCAACACAGACACAAGGATCCAGTTATGAAATTAAACTTGATAAAAGGAGCGAAAACAATTACAGCATTTCGTGACGGGAACCAAGGTTAATCTGAGAGATTCTCAGGACACAGACACACTGTTTTGCTTTTTAGTGTCGGTGTGGGATTTTGGTCTGTGTGCACATACAGGAGAGGAGAGCATTAGCTCACCTGTGCTTGTTGTGTGTAAATGTGTGTGTTACTGAAGGTAGTGCTATCCAGTAACAGAAAGCTGATAGTGTGAGTGCTTGTTAACGATCCCCAGGAGAAAGAAACCGAATCTGTTAAACAAGTTGCTCAGAATAAAGGCACTCCACTTAACTGTGGTTACACAGGCTCTCAAAGCGCTCTACCTCGGCCTGCAGACCACAGACCAAACTCACCACTCATCAGATTCCGATATGATTTTCAGTCTTTGTTTTTTCCAGTGAGAAATGCCCTCTCCTGATTTAGTGAGCATGGTCCTGTCTCCAGAATTTAAAAAATTGTCATAAATAAGAAAAGAAAACCTTGCAGACTGCAGTGAACTGCGGAGAATATTAAATGTTTTTGCTTTAACAAAAAGCATAAATCAAAGTGATCCCCAGTTAAGCTGATAAATTATTGGACTAACTGTCGTGGCTGTGTTCCTACAGTAATATAAATAATAGGCAGGAAACATTTGGTCTGATAAACGAGGCCGTTGGAGTATTTCTTGCAGCCCGGGACATTTAAGGGAATGTAATGTAATATCTCGTCAACAGTGTGCAAACAAAAGCACAATTCTGAACCCGACAAAGTTGTAAAAACATCCTGTAAAATTAAATGTGTTATCTTTTTCCTTTTGTAACACAGAAACTAATTTGTGAATGAAACATTTCTTTGTCAGATAAGATTAGATGGCCTTTATTATCCCCAGAGTTAAGAAATTCACAATTAACAGTGCAGGCTTCTTGTAAAGGTAATCTGATTGTAGGACTCGAAGCATTTGTTATAATGAATTCTGCTTTTCCTAATTTTAATTCATGTGTTCAGGTAATGGTCTAGGTGTCACTAGAGTCCCACGTTTGTCAGAGCTACCTGCTGCTCTTGGGCAGAGGGAGGAGGCTCGGAGAGATTACCTAATCTCTGTCCTTCTTGTTCTCCCTCTCTCGCTCTGCTTTTGAAAGCCTTAAGGCTGAGATCAGATAGCCTGCTTCGCTTGGCCTCTTTCCATCATCTCAGGCCATGATCTCATGCTTTCTCTTCCAGTATTCCAGCATTTTGTATTTTTCTCTTCCCCCCCATTTCTTTTGCAGTTTGTTTTTTCTAGAAGTTTTCAGATCTAGTCCCTCGCCCCATTTCTCCCTCTGTAGTGGTTAATTGTGTTAACCATGTTAATGCCCAAGAGACAGAAGGTGATAAGCTGTGCGAGTGGATAGGATGAAGTGTCACCTTTTTGGGGGTTTTTGTAACTGTGTTGCACTCTACTCCCCAATACTGCTATCTCTTTTTACTCACAATGTGTCTTTCTTTCCCAAACTCTCCATTTCCCCTTCTCCCTTCTCTCCTCTCACTTCCTTCTACTTTACCTTCTCCTTTTAATCTCTTTTCCCCTCATCCTACCTCTCGGCTGTCCCTTCTCCCTGTAGGCGACCCACTACAGTTTCTTGGCTACTCTCGAGGTGCTAGGGAAGCTGATGTTCAGCGCTCTGGCCGGAGGCTTGGTGGATTGGTTTGGTTTCCAAGTTGCCTTCCTCTTCTTCCTCACCCTCTCTGCCGGAACGGCCCTGCACGTATGGACAGCTACCTTCACCGGTGCTCTTAGGGAACACCAACAGCCCAAATGAGATCAGGGTGAAACATCCTGACTTAGGTGCTGAAACAGTGGTGAAATAATTTGAGTATTTGGACTCATTAAAAAGCTCTTGAATCTTGTTAAATGTAACTCACACGACTTCAGAAACTCATTTCAGTTTACAAGATCTGGAATAAGTTTATCCGCAGCCATTTTTAATAGGAAATCAGCCATGCTTTTAAGTACTCTGTCACAGAGTTTTTTCGTTGTTGTTGTTTTGTTTGTTTGTTTGTTTTCTTATTGCACATCATTTCTCTGGCAGAATTGCCTTTTTTTTGTTGTTGCTTTTTTTCATATGAAAAGTCGTAAATATACTGGAGCATAGTGAGGCTTGCAGATACTGGGTAGGTAAGGACTAGTGTGTAGAGTTTTCTGAAGGGAGGGTGATGTGGTGTGGATATTGTTGGGCAGTTTAGAGTTTAAAAAAAAGTCACTTGGAATCAAAGGGAAGAAAAATCAAAGCTTTTTATAAAATCATCTGAGCCATTTTAATATTGTCATAAGACAGCAATAAGAGCTGTAGCCAAAAGCAATATTGCTTCTTTGTTATGCTTGTTCTGTCATAATGTATGGTGTGTAAATTTGTTAGTCATTCTCCTGGGTTGTATGGTTTACAGCTGTAAATGTGGGAAAAAAATCTACTACCTCGTATCAGCGCTGTATGGTACGATGCACAGGAGGCAAATACGCAGTAGCCACACCAAGTAGAGCGGCAACACATACAACATGTTATCTAACAATTAGCCAATGTAGAGTCATATTTACTGGGACTTTTTCAATAAAAAAAGAGAGTTAAGATTTACAGATTTAGTATTTACAGTCAGGGTCGTATATTATGGGGCAATAATGAGGACCATACAGATCAAGTAGCCCATGAACATAAATAAACTGTGTTCTTACATGGCTGTAATACCCAAACACTTAACATGTTATCGTTTATTTATCCTAAAAGTTGGGAAATTACTATGTCACAGCAGCCAAAACATTAAGGACACCATAGCTTAAATAAAGTAGAATAGCTCTGTGAATAGCACAGTAAGGTAAAACTTAGAATTAAAGCTGAAAGTCTAAGATCAAATCAAAACTTGACTGCTTCGTTAAAAAAAAAAATCCATTGTGGACTTTCAGAGTAAAACTGCAAACAAACAACAAAGGGCGTCTCTGTCCAAACACAAGCTGACTGGACTGGACCTGACTGTATTCTGTTTCATTTCTTTGCAGAGTACAATACTCCTTAATACTCCTTTCCTTTGTTACCGAATAGATTAATCCTTCACTTGGCTTGCTTCTTGTAGGAAACCTAAGCCTTACACACTGCATGGTGCCATCTCGTCTCACCTTTGAATCGAACTTGTTATTAAAGAAAACTTGAATGACCAACATCACTGCGAAACTGCAGTTCTTAACAACATTGTACTTCTTTTGTGTTTTTCATGTTAAAAAAAAAGTCAAATGCAAAATATTACACACTCTATATACTGTAACTCTTTATGGTACTGTATCCTATAGAAGATCATTTTCTCCAGTTATAATATATGAATGAAACAGCAATGTGGAATGTTTTTCTTACAAGGCTTGGTGAGAATAATAGTAAAATCCTTCACATAGCTGAATGTAATAATAGAAAAAGTCTTAAAATTCATTGTTGTGCTGCTGATGGGAGAAAGCACATAAGACAACTGTGGACTGGTTTTAAATAAAAGCAGTAACCTCAGCACGTTTATCTAAATAAAAAAGCCTGCTTTCACTCAAATGGCACATAAAGGGATGCCATAGCACATCTGTACTCTTTTATTCATGTAGCCAGGTCCGATGACTTGTGGTACGTATAAGCAAAGCATAGCTCTTGTCTCTCAGCTGCTGTGTTGCCTGAGATTTGCACAAAAATAAAGCTGCTGAGTAAAACTTTGTCTTTTTTTTTCTTTTTTCTTCCTGTTATTGAATTTGATCACATGTTTTACTCTAGGAACAAAAGGTCCTATGTGGTCTTTGGGGGTACACCTACCTTTGAAAATCCCCTGTTGCCTTGTGGCAACCCTGAACACCACACTGGCTCTCTGGTGTGTCCTAGCTGAGGGCTACAGGAGTCAATAGGCCCCGTGTCACATGATCCCCAACCCCATACAGCTCTAATGACACAACAAATACTATGAAGGAGGATTAGACCAGTTTACATGGCACCTCAATACACCTCCACTTCACACTTCTTCACCCACTGTCGTTATCTGGGCATTTTGTTGGATAGAGGATAGAGGGGAGAGTTTGAAGAGAGCCTTATATGGATCTGTTTAGTTTGGTCTCCATAAGCCTTTCCATATATGTGAGTTTGGAAAGTTTGTGCTTCTCTCAATAAAACAATCCCTTCTTTCCTTTAATTTTTCCTCAGAGCTCACTGTAGGTTATTATGAAGAATAAATAACAAACAACTGCAGGCAAATCATTTGTGAGCTCTATTTTGAAGTCTGTGCAGATGAGAGTAAAGAAAGGTAAGGAAGTGGTCTTGATCCAGCAGTGCTGATGAGAGTGAGACCTCCTACTGCAGTTGCCAGATTGCCACAAACCCCCCCAGGGTGAGAGTGAGCGTCTGGGGGCCGACCTCCCTCCCTCAGTTACCCATTGTAGTGACAGACTGGTGGATTTGATGTGCGTGTTGGTGCACACGTCAACTCCTAACTTTGTGGAATAACAATACTGGGAATTGCGTAAGAGCTATTGCCAACTCTAAGACAAGATGGCTCAATTTATCAGGCATTTGCTGCACACATAAAGCTGTACCTTTTCTTTGAATCAGCAGTGCACATGGCTTTGAGTTACTCCATGTGTGAATTTCTGAGCTGTTATCACCAGAGACACATTCCCTATATGGGAAGGCAAGGGTGTTTTTGTTTTTTCCTTTGCTTTTTAACAGCTGCGATTGTGTTTCATTCATTAACAATTGGGTTGGGGCACAAGTCTGGTCACATCACCAACTTTATACCTGTATCACACAGGAGGCACAGCAAAAGGAGATGCCCCATTCACCCTGTGCCAAGCCTGATCAGCTAATCACAGTGTCACAAGACTCACCACAATGACACCGAGACAATAGGAAACACAGAAATAATAAGGCAGATTTTATGCGCTGCCTAGAATGGAGAGAGTTCACTGACAGTCACATCTCCTGCCTGGTAGAGTTACCTCTGGGGAGAGAGGGAGGGAGGCAGAGAATGCAACATGTTTTAATCTCGGCAAACAAAGGTGTTGTATCGCTTTTTTCTCCCTCGCTTTTGTGTCCGAGCGCTTCAGGGGGAGAGAGGTGTTGGCTTTTGGTGCTGCTTTTGTCCTGCGGTTGGCAGAATGGTCTTCTGGGAAACCTGAGTGGGCAGGTGGAGGAGCGATCAGCAGCATCAAGTGTCACAGTGTTTCCTCCACCGGTGTTTACTTTTTGTTTATTTGGAGAAAGAGAGTCACGGACACCTCTCTCTCTCGCTCGCTGTCTCCTTCTCCTCTCACTTCCAAGCTCATCTCTCCTTCCCACCGCTTTGTCTTTAGTCTTTGTGTTCCTCCTCTGCCATCTCGACTAACTTCACTCTAGGACATTTTTTGATGGGATACACAAAGATTTCAGACACTTCCTGTTACCTGAAATAACCAAAGAAAGATTAAGGAAATAAATACAATCTGACCTTTCAAAATGCATCTAATGTTGACGGTACAACCAAAATATCAGCATATTAGTCTTCAAGGTATTTTATGTGTTAGAGAATACTGCGTTTGCCTTCTGTCCCCAAGCATTTAAAGGCAAGGTTTTATTCTAATGGTTATGAATGTGAAGGCCAATTACTGTCCTGTTTTTTTCATTGCTTGGGGGGCAGGGGTCCTATCATATTATCATATGGCTATCTATACTAGTGGAAATGAAAGTTATCAACCCCAATAATCAGTGTGAAAAAAATGACTAGTGGCAGACTAGTCTATTTTGATAAAAAATTCTTTGCAACAGTTCAAAATTGTGCTCAGTAGTTTGTATGGTCCCCTCATGCTTGATTGCATGCCTGAGCATGCTCCTAATGAGACAACAGATGGTGTCCTGGGTGATCTCTCAGGTCTGGACTAGATCATCAGTCCTGGACAGTCCGAGGTGCAACCTGGAGGCACACAATGTCTCAGAGGTGTTTAGTTGGATTTAGGTCATGTGAGTGTGGGGACCAGTCTGTGATATCAAATCCTTCATCCTCCAGGAACTGCACCAGCATAGGGTCTGACAGTGGGTCCAAGGATTTCATCCTGATACCTGAAGGCAGTCATGGTGCTGTTACCTAACCTGTAGAGGTCTGTGTGCCCCTCCATGGACATGCCTCCCAGATCATCACTGACCCAACACCCAGGGGTGAATGATGTTACAGGCAGCACAACATTCTCAATGGCTTCTCCAGACCCTTTGACATCTGTCACAAATGATAGGGTCAACCTGCTCACGTCTGTGAAATGTGCAGGGTGCCAGGAGTGGACCTGCCAATTGTGGTATGCCATGGCAAATGCCAGTCGGGTTCCAAGTTGTCAGGCGGCAAGCACAGGGACCACTAGGCACCTCGGGCCAACCCGAGGTGCCTAGCAGGGTCTGGAAGTGCTCATTCTGTTCCTCTTTACACAAAGGAGCAGATACCAGTCTTGCTGAAGGCAAGTCCAAATCCAGCTCTCCTAGAGTAACTACCTGTCTGCTGGGATCGCCTCCATGTTCTTGAGACTGTGCTGGGAAATACAGCAATGATTGCTGGCTATGATTTGTATTGATGTCCCATCCTGGAGGAGTTGGAGTACTTGTACAACCTCTGTAGGGTCCAGGTATTGCCTCATGTTACCAGTAGTGACAATGACCCTTGCCAAATGCAAAAATAATGAAAAACAGTCAGAAAAGGTAAAGTGGGTAAAAATGTACAGAGCACCTGAAACTGATCAACAACTCACTCTGCTGCTTAACTGACCAGATCAACATCCTAGAGATTTAACTGACTTGATGCTGTACTCTGATTAAAAAGAGTCTGAAGTGTCTAAATGTGAAGGGAGTAAATGCACAATCAGTAAGAAGTCTGACCGTATACTGGAACATGGGAGAACAGCCCTACTTCTTACTTGATTTGTGTCATCAGCAATACATTTCCCAGTTTATGGTCTTTGTTGCTGGCTTCAAGTTTTCTTCAGTTCTCCAATATTGCACAGTGTTAATTTTGTATAGACTTTTGGAACACTATTATAACATGTGATAAATGACATCAAAATGTTACATTCAGTGTCAAGAAAAGTCATTTCTGAATGTTTTTGCATTTCAGCAACAGATTGCAAAAAGTTGCTGTGACCAACACTTTCAATTGCACAGGTCAATTTATAGTAGGCAACTTGTCTCCAAACGATCGTGGTCCGGCTCAGAGTGACTGCTTGGTGAAGGTTTGGAAATAACTGCTGTCTAATTTATAAACTCAGAGCAATTGCCAGCACAGTGCAATAATTCTAAGTCAGTCTGCACCGATGATCAAAACTCATCTGTGACACATCTCTTTGCAGTAAGGGACTTAACTCAGTTGGTTGCCAAATGGTTGTATTCTGATTATATTGCTATATGAAACCAAATTACCAAGCACCTATTTCATTTTGCATTTAAATTGCTGTCCTTTAGCAACTACACCATTATTTGTGGAGGAAAATTTTAAATCAGTGAGGTTTTGCTAGACTCTAAATGTAAGTAGTAATTTCTGTTTAATGTGAATTTCCGTATATGCAGATGGAAGCAGATTTGCTGTTTGATTTATTTTTACCAACTTTTGAAGATTGACCACATTGCCTGATAGCAGACTGTCCTGATGCACCAAAGCTGCTCTGAAGACATTAGCTGACTTTGAGTGACCAAAAACCATGTTTCCCATCTTCGAAGCACCCACTTCAAAGGCAAATTCATTGTACAAGGTCGCAATAATTTTAATTGTCCCATGGTCTCCAACCATGATTTTTCTTTGTGTCACTGCACCAAAAACAATACAATAATCAAATTCTCTATAAAGAACCCAGACAGATGAGACTGGTAGTCATTAAAATCACCATTCAATAGTATATAATTAAAACAACCTGGGATACAGCTTCATCTGTTTGCATAAAACACTGCTGTTCCAACAATTCAAATTCAAAACACTGTAATACACTCAAGGGGTTTTACAGGTTTAAGCGCATTAGATATATTGCAGTATTAATATTCACAATTCCAGGTGAAAGGCAATAGAAAAAAATAGCAGAAGTGGAGCAGAAAGAGATTATCTGAAATGAGATATCCAGTGACTGAAGTGCTAAGAATGTGCAACAAATTAGTCTGATAATGATGGCATAATATTACCTTATCACCTTACCCGAAAACACATTCAACAAAAACATTTTCCTATGAAATAGCAAATGATCCATCCTTACTCTTTATTCTGTCTAATAAAGCGGTATTGTATACTTTGGTGGGTTTTTTAGCACATAGACATCTTCAGTGTAGGTTCAGTAATTTTTAATTTAGGTCAAAAGGAGTCCAGCGCTCTTCGTTCAGATGGTGCTACTGTGGGTTCCTTTTTGCTTTAACTTGAGTTAGCTGTGTTTAATGTCATAAATTCCCCTTCAGTTCTACTGAAAACTATTATTTTATGTTTTCAAAATTGAAACAGTTTGATTCATACATATAACAGTTTTGTAAAACACAGCCAGCACACGACCATCTATCCTGTTCTGTCATTTCAGGGTGTCTCATAATCGTGTTTTGGAGAATTTTCTTTATGGGGAATTACCAGAATTTCAATGCAATTCATCAAAACACACACGCACATGCACATAGACACACACATAATCCCCTTAACTTAATTTAGAAACAGCCATTTTCCATTTTGATGAAAGCCTGAGTAGAGTTTTCAATTAGTTTCTTCTGAAGTGCTATGAGTTCACCTTCTGAACAGCCGTCTGAGCAGTAACAACAAGCCCAACCTAAATGAATAACTTAATGTAGGGATAAACTGTATGTTCTGCTCTCATCTTATTATTAATACACAGCTAATTTTCATACAGGATCTCTGCTCCCTGCCAACATAATCATAGTAGTCTATTTTTAGGAGCAGGGTTTTAATTGGCATGAATATTCCAATGAGAGACAATGAAGCGCGTGCTGAAGACGGCAGTGTAAACAGTGTGCGCTTCTCTTAAAAGCTGGCAGAAAGAGGCATTGATAGCACAAGACACTGAATTTCACAGACAACATAGCAAGCCACACACCAAGTGTGTGTTACTCGTAGGGCAAGAGGTGAAGTAAAGCCTGATCGGGTTGTGAGTCTTTCGCAACGATGCTCTGTTGGGTTAGGGTAACCCAAGAAAATATCCCCAACACCATTACACCACCAGCTGTTGAACCCTTGATAGAAGGCAGGATGGACCCGTGCCTTCGTGTTATTTATGATAAATTCTGACCCCACTATCTGAATGTGACGGCAGAATTTGAGACTCATCAGATTAGGCAGCTTTTTTTAAAACTTCTATTATCCAAGTATGGTCAGCCGGTTTGAATTGTAGCCTGAGTTTCCTGTTCGTAGCTGACATGAGTTCTACTCGGTGAGGTCTTCTGCTGTTGCAGCCCAAGCTTTGACATGTTGTGCATTCAGAGATGCTCTTCTGCATATTTGGATTTAACATGTGGATACTGGAGTTACTCCTGCCTTCCTATTAGCTTGAAGCAGTCCAGCCTCTGACCTCTGGCATTAATAGGGGATTTTCCCCCAGAGAACTGCTGCTCGTTTTGGATCATTCTCTGTGAACCCTAGAGATGGATATGTGGGGAAATCCCAGTATATCAGCAGTTTCTGAACTACTCAGAGCATTTTGTCTGACACTAACAACCATGCCCCATTCAAAATCCCTTAAATCACCTTTCTTTCCAGTTCCACGCTTAAACTTCATGTAATCGTCTTGATTAGGTCTACATGCCCAAATCTATGTCGATGCTGCAATGTGATTATTATTATTATTATTCATTAGCGCAAATAAACAGAAGAACAGGTATCATTATTAAAAAGCAAACATGCTTGAGGATTCAGAGCAGCAAGCTGTTAGTAGCATCATAGCATGGGCATATTTTTCTCATAATCATAGCTAGACCAAATAGTTAACAGTTTGAATGAATGAATGTTAAAAAACCGTTTGCATACCAACAGAAGACCAATATTGCTAATTAACTGCACCACAAAAACAGTTTCCGTGGTGAAAACAATAGTCGTGTACACCTATTAATACAAACCGACTGAGACACTGTCTTACACTTCAGGTAACTGAAAGACTAAATTTCTATGTCCTATGATAAGAAGGTACTGATTGTAGCATAATATTTATAGAGACATCAGAGATATCCTGCTTCTTGGTAAGTTTGGCTGACAGTTTACCTTTGGAGCTTGGTTGGTTTTAAGCATCTGGTCCTGTTTGTGGAAGCCAGGTGAGCTGCAGCCAACCAGAGGAAACTGTTGCACTTGTTGCAGCAAGGGGGGTGGTATAAAAAGGCATGAGCTCACTGGATGAACTGAGCCATTTCTTCTTATTATTATTTTTTTCTCAAAGTTTGATGTGCATGTGTTTTCTCACAGCCGTATTTCCATATTAACAGAAAAAAAAACAATACGACATGGAGATCTAATTATACATGTTCCTGCAATGCAGCTTTGACGTTTAACCAATGAAAGATTTGCTCAGACTCAGACTACTTTCTCCTCAACTGAATCCAGTGATTGTAGCATTTCCTTCTCACTATTCTGATTTGTAGCATGATTCTGTTTTCATGAAAGTAAAATAAACAAATAAAAAAAAACATTTAAAAATTAAATAATCTAAACCACATGTGTGAGAGTTTGAAATGATTGGAGCTGCTCTGTGGCGAAACAGCCTCTGCTATCCAGTCGCTCGGTGATGGGCTGGGATGTGACAAGCTGCCAGCTCATATGGTGCTGAGCCTGAGTCACTTAGCTCTGGTCTGCCTAGACCCCTTCATCCTATACTCTCCCACATCTTCACTATCTCTCTCTCCCACTATCTCCCACCACCCACACATACACAGCATCCTCTCCCCCAGCCTCATTTGGACCATTAGGGCCAGGACAGGAGAAGCCTCATTCTTGTGCACACACCCCACTTTTTCTCTTTCATTTTCTGTCATCTATTTTCTGACGCCTTTGGTACACTTCACCATCTCACTGCCCTCACATGTGGGAAACCATGGAGACTAGCTCCTGACCTGATGATGGAGCCTTTCTAGGTCGTCTGTCTGTCCAGCCATCCAAATGTTGTCTCTACAACATCATGGTGAGTGATGGCCTAGGATCACTGTAACTGCCCAGTTATTTCTGATGTCATAGTGCCATAAATTAAGTACATGAGAGTTTACCTTCGGGGCTTTCTGGCAGAAAGTCAAACGTTAATGGAAACATAAAGTTAAACTAAGCCTAAATTGAAGGCAAAACTTTTCAATGCTTCTATTGTCCAGTTTTGGTGAGCCTGTTAAAATTATAGTCTCAGTTTCCCATTCTTAGTTGGAGCAGAAGCGGTATTGCTTCTGCCACAGCCCATCTACTTCAAGGTTTGACGTGTTGTGTGTTCAGAGATGCTCTTCTGCATACCTTGGTTGTAACGAATTTGAGTTACAATTTGAGTTACCAGTGACATCAGCAAGGCACTTTCACCTTAGAGATGGTTGTGTGGGAAAATCTCAGCAGATCAGCAGTTTCTGAAATACTCGGACCAGCCCATCTCCCCACCAAAAACCATGCCATATTCAAAGTCACTTAAATCACCTTTCTTCCCCATTTTGCTGCTGATTCAGCTCAGTTTGAACTTCAGCAGGTGATCTTTATCATGTCTACATGCCTAAATGCATTTAGTTGCAGCTATGTCAGCTGATTCTGTTATTTGTTTAAATGACTGCTGAAAACTCATTTTTACAGGTTAGCTTTCCCCCAATCTTTTCCCCTTTATTTTTGGCCATAGTTTGCAGCTATTTGCCTGTATGTGCATGTGTGTGTGTGTGTATATGTTGTAATGACTGTCTAACTGTATGGCTGATTATGTGTCTGTATGTACGAACATGTGTATTTATCTCTAATGTGTGGGAAGCACCTTGTAATTATGTGTTTTGAGAAGTCCTATACAATGAAAGTTATTATAATTATTATGTGATTGGCTGATTAGATATTTACGTTAACGAACTGCTAAAATTGGAAAATATTTGTCCCCATCTCAAAAACATGGAATGTTGAAAGAAGCTGTTTAGGCCATCTGGTTAAGATGCCTCCTAGGTGCCTCCCTTTGGAGATTTTCCAGGCACGTCTAACTGGAATGAAAGCCCGCGGTAGACCCAAAACCGGAGATATATATCTCATCTGGCCTGGGAATGCTTTGGGATCCCCCCTGGAGGGACTGGAAAGTGTAACCGGCAAGAAGGACATGTGGAATACCCTGCTTAGCCTGTGGCCACTGTGGCTTGACTTTGAGTAAGTGGAAGACAATGCTTGGATAAAATGCCCATTCATTCTTAAAATAATATTCCACATTTCCTTTTTGATGAACACCTTGTGTTTGAACTGTTCATCCACCACAACATTGTCTTTATTTGTCGCTCTACACTTCTTGCACTGCAGGATGAGCTGCACTTGACTATTTTTCCTCCAGCTGTTAACTGCAATGATACAACATTAACACTATTGCGGGAACAACAGTAACAAGGCAAAATCAGACACTAAATACAGTTCACTCTTGTTTTCTTTTAATGGACTTTATGCTTGAGTCTATTTGCTTTATGATATGATCACTAAGAATCTGAAACACTGACAAATTAAGACAAATTAACAGCATGAGTCAGATATGTGTAATTTTTAAATAAGCACAATTAACCATAACACCTCCTTCAGCTTGTCCGGGGGAATGCCAAGGCATACCCAGGCCAGCCGAGAGATATAATCTCCACAGTGTGTTCCCCAGACAAGCTGGAGGAGGATGGATGGATAACAGTAACACTGAACACTAAGACTTTTTTTTTAAAACAACTAGGATAGGCCATTTAACTTTTTTTTTCAAAATGCCCTTTTATCATAGACATTAATATCTACATCTTCATCTTGTTTCACTTTTCAGCACCTAAAAATAATAATAAATAGAAATGAGTAAATACCTGCTATTTCCTGCACATGATGTGGTTAGAGGATGAAGTGATAGAGTGAAGGATCGGTGGAGAACCAGTGGATTAGAAAAAGGAAAAAAAGAAAGGCTAAAGGATAGAGGGGGAGATACAGGACCATTACTGGACTCTGACATCATCAGGGATTCAGCCTTGGGTCAGAGCTACTAATGAGTATTTCTCTGCCATGCTCTCAATCTTCCCCAGTCTCACATACACAACAATCATATTCAAAATGCACACTATATGTACAGTTATGCATTCATGCACGCTTCAGTGCTTTGAGCCATACAAGCAGACACATGTGAAAACCCATGTGCAGAACTATGCACACAGACACACTCACAGCTGAGCCGCCATGTCCAATCCAATAAGGTTTTCACACAGTGTTAAAAAAAACAAAAAACAAATAGCTGAATTTATGCTTCCTTCTGGGGTCTCAAACTGTTTCCATCTTAATTCTGGTGCAAAGCCATTTGTTGCGTGCATGTTATTTTCTTGCATCAAAATCTCTTCAGTAACACAGCATGGGCCTATTCATCCTATTTTCCTGTTGCTTCACGGAGAAACTAATCTTGTATTATCATTCATGTAAGTCTCGATTTGTCATCTGCAAGACAAAAGAAAAACAGTTTAGTCACCTATATCTCCATGTACCTTGAAAGCCACACCACTTGCGCATCTCTGCAGTCTTTCAGGGAAAAAAGGCTTATAGTGCCACGCTGCTGAGAAAAGCCAACTCATCCCCACCAGCATTTGTTGTGCTCCCCTTAATCTAATTCAACAGCTAGAACCACTGTGACAGCAGCTCCTTGCTTCAAGCACTAAATTATAGTCTTGCAGGGAAACGGCAACAAAAATAAAGATGATAGGGTGAATGAGCAAGAGTGGAGACAGAGCAACAGAGAAGATAATGCACGTAGATAAATTAAGATGGATGTGGGATAGAGAGAAACAGGGGCAAGGATACAATAGAGCAGTGGTGTATCTGGTGGGACCGTCAGAGAGACAGTGCATGGATTGATGTAGACAGCTGGACATGGGTTTTTTTAATCTGTCTAAATAGGATCTGCCCAATGCAGGTTTTTCTCCCTAACAGCAGGCCCAGCACTGGGTTTGCAACAGCCAGACAACAGCAACTCTCAGAAATGACACCACTGTTCTGTGTGTATGTATGTGTGTGATTGTGAGAGTGTGTTTGAAAGTAAACAAAATGTGCATGTATTTATGTGAACAAGATGAGGGAGAGAAGCAAACGGTAAGACAGGCAGTCAAAATACCTGCAAATCTTGCTGACAGAAGCGTCACATAAGCTTTGTAATTTTCATTTCAAGTTTCTACCTGATGCCAAACATTTGGTGATGCAGGTTCATGTAGCTAATTTCAGTTGATGCGTGTGATGTAACTTATGCACAGTAGTGAAGATTCCAACTAAAAGTAAAGCAAATATTAGTTGAGTTTCCAGAAAATCTGCAAAAGAAATTGTGCATTAATGTGTGATTCCATCTACTGCCATTATGCATATAATTTGTCTAACTCACTAGAATTATTGAAATAAGATTCGAGCCAGGTGCTGTGACAATACTAAGGAATAAGAGAGTGCAAGAAGATGAAACAATGCCAGACTGTAATAGGAATGTAAAGTTGCAAAGGTCAATACCCATGCTATTATTTTCCCAAAGAAAACTCTGCGTTCAAACCTCCAAGTTTTTCATAGGTGTGCTCAGACTGCAGAAAATGGATATTATCATACTTCATAGATATCTGTACTTAGAATCTATTTTAGGATGGACAGAAACTGTATTGAAGATAATTGTGGCCACCATGATTTCACCATCTGGTTAGTTCTGTTGTGAAACCTCAAGCTAAGAATTAAATTCTGGTTCGATAAAAAGGGGCACAGCACTTCACTGGCTAGTGACTTGTCAGTCGGGCATACCCTGCTTTATCCTTTTTTATGACTCCAGTGAGGATTATAATTTATAAAATTAATTCAGTTTTCATTTAATTAGACTTGAAACAAGTTGCTGAGATATCAACTCCATCAGAAAGGTGCTTACTGCAGTCACAGTGCGAGAAAACCAACAGCTCTTTAGAAGCTAGACCCATTGTTCATATACAGTAGTAGTGTTCTGTCAGGGGAAGCAAGGCAGCAGTGCTTGTCCAATGAATTCTAAAAATAGATATGAAGTGAAACATGCCAGCATTCTGTCATAAAGCTTCTTACTTGTTTGCATCCATCCTTTAAATTACTGCCATCTTAAGGCTGCCGTTGTCTCTAGAAGCAGGTTTACCACTGGAATCTACAATTTCTGTCATTTTCATGGGCGTGTCCCTGTCCTATTACCACAGGCTGGAGCTTGTCAAACTGAGTGGCCGGCTACTGTTTGCGGCTGTTTGCAGATGCATGTGAGACCAGTAGAGGAGTTATGCTGCCAGTAATACAGTTCTATGGGTAGTAAGTTGTTTTCATGATATGGCACTGCTGTTGTTGCTAAAGGATCACTTCAAAAAGAAGAAAAAAGAAAAAGATGGGACTTTGGAGATTTTGTACTTTATGGAGTAGAAAAGTGCCAAAAAACATGAAATGATGTGTTTGATAGTCCACTTGGTGTTGTTACACCACATGCCACTGATATACAGTCTATGGAGTACTTACCTTATCAGTGTAAGGGAAACTTAAAGTGATGTGCTGCAGCTGATGCACACTGCAAGTCTATGCTGGTTGGTGGAACACATTATTACAGCACTGGCAACCACTGTTAAAAAACAGTGTAAGCTACTCTTAATCGCTATTGTAAACAACCACAAAACCAAAATATGAGTTGACGTTGCATTATCAGCTGCTATTTTGTCCAAAAGTAGCTTATTAGTCCTGTGTAGGGCTTTTTTCAGCCCAGCCAAAAAATACAACAACAACATGACAGAGAGAAATCATAAAAAGAAAAAACCTTGGGGAAAAGGGGGTAATGAGAAACCATAAAGAAAAACAAAAAAATAAATTAAAAAACTGCATATACTTGCTGATTTTACTGAAAAAAAAACCCTAAAATATCAGTCATGAGTTTATTAGAGATTTCTGCCAGCGAATGTATAGCTGAGGTTTAATGTGGGTACACCGGTATGTGTGTCACATAGTTGACTGGGTGTGTCAGCCTGGTCTACTGTCAACTCTTTCAGACAGGCTAACAGGCTCTTGGGTTCCCGGGACCCAGAGATTGTGATGGGAACACAATTTAATTGGGGTAATCGGCACGCTTTTAGGGACCTGCTTATTAAGGGAAACCCCTCACACAGACGGGCGCCTCAGCAAAGACAGACAGGCAAGCAAAGTGACAGCTCGGCTTCACCATCCAGTGTCTTTATCCACATCCCTGCGTCAAAGACCCCAAATCAGCGGGCAGGGATGCAATGTATGATCACTGATGTGTGTGCCGATGTGTGTATGTGACATCTCTGTAACACTAACAATGTTTAACAGTACTTAAATGTGTCAGTGATACAGTGCCTATGCCTGGAGATGAGAGGGCATAAAAGGTGTGGCAGTCACAGTAAATACAGACCTCCATGACATGTCCCAACCAAAAAACGAAGAAATAAAGATTTTTCAGAACATTTTATTTGGGAATCTCGCCATGGGGCAATAGTTAATATCAAAAATCAGCTCAGAGGTAAAAAGAGGATTTTTTTAAAATCACAACCTACTAATGAACTTTCGCAACATATCAGTATAAATAAGAACTTTAGTATGAAATCATAAAATCTTATTTCCCGTAGACTGAATATGGTTTGGTTTAGTTTTACTGAAAAAAAATACTCACTGAGCATGCTCCGTTGACTGAAGCCCATCTGAAACAACAGTTTAATTCATTGTTTGAGGTAACAATAACTGAGATTGTTTTATCTCGTCTCATCTGCATTAACGTTGTCATAAGAGAAAGAGCCGTGAAGGTTAGACACTGTCTGACTCTGCCCCAACACACACTCACCTACAAACTCATGCAACTCACGCAATCTTTTCCCAACACCCCATGTGCAGTCTTTTTTCCCCCTCTAATATGAACGAATCAGCCTCCATGTTGAAAAGTGTCGATACAGTAATCACATTTAGCATTATTTCAGTCTCCTCATTAGGGCCAAACCTTCCTTTTAGTTTTTCATTTCTTTCTCCACATTAAAATGTTTCTTTGTGTTTCCTCCCTCCCCGTTTTCCTCCCATTATCCATGCATTCATAACTTCATGAAACTCCACATTAAAACCCTTTTGCGAGGTGGGAATCCAGTTTTCTGAATCCCATTTCCTGTCCTCACTCCCTCAACCCAAGACAAAAGGGCTTTATTTTATGCTGTGCTTTCTGGTGGTCTTAGAGATGTTGCCCCATCCTGACTGAGGGTCAACACATATTGTTTATGAAAAACAAAAGGATGATGATGTGATGTCATGTCTAGACTCAATGCAAATGAACAAGGTTCTTAAAAAAAAATCTTGCAAGCTTGCGTACAGTATTTTCAAACCCATGTGATCACACACACACACACACACACACACACGCACACACACACACACACACACGGATATCTAATAAACCACACGCACGCACACACATACACAGAGTGGCAGACAACATGGGAATGATTATGGTAATGATAATAATCATGGCTGTCATCACCGTCTCCTCCACCATGTTAAAAATTAATCTGAGTTAACGGTAATCCATGTCTCCTCATTAGATTACTGGTGTGTGGAGTGGAGACTCACAGGCCATCTGTACATCATTAACAGAGTCTAAATGACAGCTCTCTCCTCTACTGTTACCTTCCTCCATCTCTCTATCCCTCTGCCCTCTCATCCATCCCTTTATCTCAGTCTACATTCCTCTTTATCCATCTCATGCTGTACCACTGTCACTCAGTCTCCTCTTCCACTCCCTCATTATTCAGTGTGTCAGTCCATGTGTGCGTCACATCCACAAACCAAACCCAGTGACAGAGAGGATTCAAAAACTACACTGATGTAAGATTGTTTCTCGATCTTGCAGGGGTGTCATCATCAGCCAGCTTCATTATCAGCGCATTATTATTATTATTATTATTATTATTAATATTATCAAATCACATTTCTGTTAAGTCATTGGACGCTGTTGCATCTGATGCTCGTTCTGTTATTCGCCTTCCTACATGCATCACTGGTGAAACAAGTCCAAGAAAGACCTTCATGATAAAGGTCAAAGGTCAGGGTCAGCACTGTCTGGAAGTGGACAGGGATTTTTCTCAGAGACAATTTACTGATGGCTTTAATCTCCAGGAAAAGGTGATCTTTTTACATAACCGACTGGCTCCTCAGCTGCAAAAAAAAAAAAGAGAAAAATTTTGACACATCCATCATCGAATGGTGCTGCTCATGTCACCGGAACAAGTACAGACAGGCGGAAAAAGAGAAACAGAGGAAGATGCTGCAAGACATATACAAAAAATGTCAATGACATTGAAAATGACATTGAATGATGTTGAAATATAGGCAGGCAAATACACCCAATACGCATCCAATACGCATATACACTCAACAAAAATATAAACGCAACACCTTTGTTTCTGCTCCGATTTTCCATGAGATGGACTTAAAGATCTAAAATTCATTCCAGATACACAATATTACCATTTCTCTCAAACATTGTTCACAAATCAGTCTAAATGTGTGATAGTGAGCACTTCTGCTTTGCTAAAATAATCCATCCCACCTCACAGGTGTGCCACATCAAGATGCTGATCTGACATCATGAGTAGTGCACAGGTGTACCTTATACTGCCCACAATAAAAGGCCACCCTGGAATGTGCAGTTTTGTCTCACAGCAAAATGCCACAGATGCCACAAGCATTGAGGGAGCGTGCAATTGGCATGCTGACAGCAGGAATGTCAA
>VVHJ01001458.1:2683-34362 GCA_015107715.1 Tylochromis polylepis
AAAGACGCACCTCAAAAACCTCTCAGCTGTTTCCCCCTGCACTGCTGTGAACATGACTCATTTTTTATCTGTGCTCCCCCCCTCCCTCCCTTCTATTTACTCTACCCCTTTCTGTCATACTCACAGTCTCACTCAGATGCCTATCCAAAAATTTTTGCGCTTAATTCAATGCTGTTTGCTTTTATATCCTTCCTGCTTTTGCTAAATCTATTGTTTTTCTTACGTATTTACTTTTTTCTTTCTGTTTTTGGTCCCTGGCTCAGCCATTTTTGCACTGCATACCTCCACTCTTTTTGCTCACTTTTTAGCTAGTTTCTCTCCTTATCCATCCCTATATCTTAATCTCTGCCCTGGCTCATATTGCAGTTCTTTCTGTAAATGTACAGTGCAGTATTCTGTTCCCCCACATCAAGCTGATTGCTTTCTGTCAGACTGTACTGCTGTAAGGGCCCCCGGGGAGACCCGGTCCCTCACATCTAAACATCTGTCCATCTCATTACTTTAGCTCTTGCTGAACCTGAGCCCCTTTTACCCATGCTGACAGCAACATTGGCGAGAATGGGAATGATATCCAGGGGAATGCCGCTGTTCCCGGGTGTCTCCTCAAAGCTCCTGATTATGTGAGGCAGCTGGTTGAGAGACATGAGGGGTCGCCAGGCGACGTTCCGCAGGGCATTCACTAAGGTCCCGGATGTTTTCGTAGTATGGGTATGGTTTGAAGCATGTATGCGGATCAGTGTGAGGATGAGAATGCACGTCCTGCACCGGGCATCAGTCGGCTGGGTCGTTTGGCAGGAATGTGAGTCAGGAAACCCATAATGGGACAGACTGTATGCGCTGTCTGGATGACTGTTGTTTTTTAGCACTGTGAGGTACAGAGGAAAAGGATATGGCTAGACGTCATGGTATTGATAATGATGATGATGAAGATATAAAAAAGAACAAAGACTTTTCAACTAAACAAGAAGAGAGCAGAAACAGCTAGGGAGCATAATCCCTACATCTCTTATATCTCTAAATTAGTGGTTTGCGACATCAAGTATATTTTGATGTGAATTTCATGGATGACATTTGATTTTCTGTCAAGATATTAGAGGAATATTTTTGATTATTACCATGAAATATAATACTAAACACATCCCTAAATGCATTCACTAAAAGAGTTTTATTTTTCCTTTAATATAATTTTCTGCAATGGTTACACTTAAGTGCTCATACAGCGTGTAGAGTCATATCACATTTGGACTCAAAGCAGACTTTTAAAAGGGATGTATTGATGCAGCAGAAAGAGAGATAGCTTCTTTTTTTATTCTTCACTTTCTTTTCATTAAAAACTGGTACCTGCATTACCCGCAACATACCTCAGCTACTAACAGTCCTGGTGGATGTTTTGATTTATCATGCTAGTACCTCTACCCTCTTTTGAAAGATGGGGAAAGCCAAGGTGCCAGACTTGGGGCTTCAAAGCGGTAGCAGACAAATGAATAGGGGCTATCATGGTGGCTACATCCATCTTTTCTATAGTCTGTGGTTAATGCATAGCAGGTCACAAACTGCAGCAAAACTGTATTTTCAAGTGGCATTGAGCTGCCTCTGCTCTGGTGGGGAAGTCAATAGCAATTCCAGGGTGATGCTGGGATTTGGATTAACAAGTGAGAGAGAGACAGAGAGAAACGGCCAAAATCACATCCATCATGACCGGCCATAGTTAGCAAACCAGAAGCTTTTCCTGAATAATAACTCAAAGCAGGAATGTTTCAACTATGTCTGTATACTTCACTGTGATGTCTATGACACTTTTTCTTCTCTTCTGCCTTTGTTTCGGTCCCTACTGGGACATGTGAGTCAGTCCCCAGCAGTTTGTCTCTCAGATGAACTAAACAGAATCCTATTGTGGCTTTGGCCTGTGGTCAAAGATCAGATAAGAGCTACAGGTAAACACAAACACGGTTTGGAGGAAAAACAAAGATCAGATGATAAATGATGCACACACGCTTGGACGCACATTCCCACAAGGGCAGGAGTGGTCTATCAACTCTAACTGTGGCTCATTGAGCAATGAGAACTTATTTGTATCAGCTAAATATTTTTAGCTTGTAGATGGTTTACTACCAGAGCCATGACCACACCCTTACACAGAAGTATATACAGATAATCTCTTGAACATACACAATAACAGACATGTCCACAGACAGACACAGTTTTATATACCCAGTAATACATAAACACTAGCAGGGAAATATTCATGCATGCAAATGTGCAGATGCCCCTTCATGTATGTGCACAGGACCCATATCACACACACACACACACACACACACACACACACACACACTACGAACTTGTCTTGTGTAAGTGAGATGTCTTCTGTTTCAACGATGTGTGTAGTGTGTGCTGCCTGCCTTTTATTCCCCTGGCAGAGTTACCCAATCTCCTGACACGCATTCTGCATGGATGACGGCGAACTCTTCTCATGACGCCGCCGGAGCCACCCGTTTAGTTCCGCCTTGGCTCTGTACACGCACAGTTCATAGGGTCAGAGGGCCAAGAGGGGTGCCGCCTTTCTGTGTGAGCATGAATGAAAAAACCCAGAGCAAAATGAACAGCTTTGATCTGCTCAGCTTGCCTTTGTCCAGAGATGCAATGTCTGAATTGGACTCTCTTATATACAACTATAGTACAGTGCCAAGCAGTGTGGACTAAAAGAAATAAAGCTGACACTGGCTATGACCTCTGAAGTCCAGCCCATATGAATTCAAATCACTGAAAGCACCAGCAACTATGTGTTGACCTTGTTGGAAACGAGCAGAGTGCATTCATGTATTTGCATGAGTGTTTGCATTTGTGTGCGCTTGCCTGTGGCTATTCCCTCACCACCACTGACCCCCAAGAAAGCGCTCAAAGGCACAGAGGTGGTGCTCTCTGACCTTTGACAGAATTCAAGCCAAATTAGAAAACTCTGCTCATTTATTATTGCAGGTCATGACGTTCCATGGATAACATGTGCTCCAAAATCAACGGCCGGGTCAAGACCTGCCTGTTTACATGTCAGCGATTATCATTCCTCATTTATTTACACATGATTTATTCAGTTAGCAGAGTGGTTTTGTCAGATCACACAGAGGATAATTTACACCATCACTTTGATGATTTTATAAAAGAATGAGTTATCAATTTTGGCCAGTTGATTATGAAACAAACCTCTAGTTTGCATGTTGTGACCTATTTCACTAGAGCTATTGCTCTCAAGGGCTTTACAGGCTGACATCATGAGAGAGTGAAGTGAGAAATTTGAACTGAAACTAAATTAAATCTCAACCATTTGTCCATAATTGCTGGCTTTTTTGCGCAAGCTTCTGCATGTAGCTGCTGATCCAGCAACACCCCAGAGCCTCTCCCCAGATGATTCCCTGAGAAAACAAGTTGTGTGTCTGTGAGACTTTCAATTAAGACACACTGAGGTGTTTATACTGAGCTTGAGGTCTGGCATGCAGCTCCTACACTCACTCACTTTTTATGATGCTCTCAAATCTATAAACTCACTTATGATATAAACATATTCCAGAGGCCATAAAACAGGGGCTTGTTTTTGGCTTATGAAGACACATTAGGGTTTGTGCATGTGTACAGAGGTGTGTATGACTGAACAGATTATACGGAGAGTGTGGAAATAAGTAATTGCTTTTGTCCCCCCAAACCCACCCCACATGCAATTTATATGCATGTAATTAGCAGCAAACACAACTGAATGTGGTTGAGAGCACAACATGTATCCATACTGTAGGCTGGAGGGATGGCACTGCTGCCTAAAAGATTGGCACACTGCAGTGAAACTGGCATAAGGTCGTGCGTGTGACGCTGAATGTTGCGTAAAAACAGGGAGAAGCACACTATTGGAACCACAACACACTGAAAGAGTGGAAAAGGGTGCAGCAGCACGAGGGAGTGAGAAACATACAAAAGATGCTTTCACACACTCTGGTGCTAATGGGACTGATGCTGGAATGTCAGTGCAGCTGAGTGAATACCTCAGCATTCACTCAGCGTTTTCTTTAGTTCCATGTACAAAATCTTACCTGTATGTAAAGATTTTTTCAGGATCCCTCACATTTTGCTGTCATTAAGGTAAAGTGAAGGTAACATTAAGAGAGTTAATAACACCCCAGTGTTTAATTTGACATAACAGAATTTAAAAGAGAATTAGAGAAGCAGGGTAAGTATTTCTATCATGTTTGGCTCATTTGAACACCGTTTCTTTAATGTTAACTCAGAATTAAGTCACAAATAAACAAAAATAGATTGTTGTTCGCACCCCCTACGATATGTTTGCTCTCCCTGTAACAAAATGTAGAGTTCTGCTCGTGGTATGTGATGTAGACTTTAACAGAATAGAGTACTGTGCAAAAACCTTCTAACAAAGTTGAAAGTCAATATTTGGTATAAATGCCTTTATTCTGAAGCATACCCCGAACTCTCTTAGGCAAGCTTTCTTGTCATTTCCTTAAGTAGTCTTCAGGAATAGTTTTCCAGGTTTGTTGAAGGACATTCAAAGCTCTTCTTTGGATGTTTGCTGCCTCAGTAATCTTGAGGTCTGTGCTCCTGGGAGGCCAATCCATGACTGATATTGTTACACTGTGATTTTTTTTTCCTTCCCAGGTATGCTTTTGCTGCATTGGCATTGTGTTTGGGAACACTGTCACATTGAAAGCTAAGCTACTGCCAATCTAATGCTTTCCAGATGGTATTGCATGGTGGATCAAAATGTGATGGTACTTTTCTTCATTCATTATTTGTTAGTTTTGACAAGCAACATAATACCACTGTCTGACATGTAGCCCAAACCATGACAGAGCCTCCACCATGTTTTAAAGATTGCTTTTCCAGTTTCCTCAAATTTTTTAGGGTTCCAATGAGCACCAGCCAGATACGTCATTGCAAATAGTTCTTTGGGAATCAGCTTGTTGGTACAAAAATGTTCTTTTATGCATATCACACTGTGTTATCATTGGCATTCTCCATAGCATCAACAAAAGTTTCATCCTTAGTTTCACCTAGCCTTAATGTTTTATAGAAAGTAATCTTAATCAAAGCCAGCTTTAGCTGCATTCATTTGGCTGTTCAAATATCTCCAATCAAATAAAAAAACCAAGCAAAAACAAATATCTAAAAGAGTTTGCAGTTGAATTTATTACCATAGGAATATGTATAAACATATATTGTTTAAAGAATGGAAATTATTATATAACAGGTTGATAAAGACAGTTTCTTTAACCTAAATAACAATAATGACAAATGAAACAATCTGTTGAGGACTCGCCTGACACATCCTGTCCCTCATATGCTCTACAGAACCTACGCTTCCTTCCAGGGTTACATCCCAGCCCTTGGCCTTTCACCGGGTGGCTCCTGTTGGGTCACCAGCTTTTCACATCCCACCCTGTAAGGGACACAAGACCACCTAACCTTACTGTGTGCAGTTCCCTTTCTATGCTTTGAGGCCCTTTTAAAATCTGGCTATGTGATTAATCTTGATTTTGATGCGCCATTCTTACACCGCACCCTTTCGAGCATGCTGTGTAGGAAATAACAAAACATTAATGTTCCAGTCATTCTTGGCTTGTACTCGGGATGTTTCCATTACATATCCAGCAGCTAGGTCTTCCTGTCTCTGTATTGTCACCTCCACTCACTTCCACACTCATTATGAGTCCACAGGGTACATATATGTTTGCATATTTTTGTGCACGACAAGGTGGGGACTTGGTTAAAAATGATTGCGTGCTCCATCTCCTTGAATGTCTGCATAACAACTGGAACAAGTTCATTTCCACGCCTCTGCTTACTTTGTTTTAGCTGTTGTCTATCTTTGTGTGTGTGTGTGTGTGTGTGTGTGTGTGTGTGTGTGTGTGTGTGTGTGTGTGTGTGTGTGTGTGTGTGTGTGTGTGTGTGTGTTAATAAAAGGGGAAAAAGCACAGCGGATGTGCAATTGGAACTCCTGGTCCAGACACCTCAATAACAATCAGAGAGTCTCTGCTCAGCTTCCTGTTTGACTTTTTATTGGCTTTGCACTCATCACTGCGGCGACACAGAGAGGAAGTGCTACACTCCTGCATGATGGACAAATGGACAGGAAGATTGAAAACATGAGAAGAGAATGCGCGGATACACTCCCTAATCTATTTCAGGATTTCCAAACACACACACCGCCACACTAAGGATGCTTTGCTTTGCCATCAGTGAGTCAGGACATTGTATTATTATTATTATTAATATTATTATGATTATGATGATGATGATGATAAATATGTCAAACGGCATCAAGTCTGTTTTGTGGTTATATGATGTAAAGAATCCAATAATGCAATGTCAGTTTCCTCCCACTTTAACAAAAGCATCTAAGGAATTGTATGCAATTAAATGCAAGCTGCATATTCTACAATGAAACATTTAGTTTGCAGATGCTAGCAAAATGTACCTAGATGTGGCTGCTTGCATGAAATTATTGAATCAGCTCACTGATCTATAGTTCTGCTTCCCCTACATGTAGAGGTTTATATATTAGATTTATAGTTCAGCTTTTCTGGGCTCTGGAAAAGTTTTAGGTGAATAAATAAATAAGTTTGTAGACCCTAAGATTTTATGAATTATGAAAGTTAATATTTATTAAACTTTGTTTGCCTGGGGTGTGATTGGCATCTAGGGTGCTTTTAATTACTTACATGCTGTGCTTACCTTGAAGACCAGTAGCGCACATACTCTTTCATTTAGCCATACTCCACTGGTTACTTTCCTTTTTCTTAGAGGTGTGTCTGTTCCGCCTCCTCCATAGCCACTTCCCATCTTCCACTCCTTTTCCTAGCGGAGTTCCAAATAATCAGTGCTCTTTTGATGGGGAGGCAGTGCAATGAGAGGTACAAAAGATTATTCCTGAAATAGCCAGAGCTCTGCTTTCAGCTTCTATGTTTTCTAAAGCAGCACAACAGCAATCAGGGAATTTTTCCACTGAATCATAGAAAACTGATCAAAGGGAACATTGCTCGCACATGCATTCACAGAAAAATGTATGTGCTATATAGTGTGTTTGCACTTTTATGTGCAAAGGAAAGTATGGGGTAACCACACACACAGATACACAGACACAGTATAACATATAGCAAGAAGAAATACAATAATCATCTGAGTATGGCAAAATTACTTTGGTAGGTTAATACATTAGTTTTAGTAAACAGATAAATTGTTGAGGCAGTGATGGTTTTGTGGTGGTTCATGTTTGGTTATTATACAAGTGCATGCTCCCCCACCCCAACCCAACAAATATGGGCTAAACACTTTTATTGTACCCACAAATTTAGCCCCCGGCTGTTTATGAAAAAAACTGACAAATATTTAAACAACATCAGAGCCTTGACGCAAGGTTGAAACTGTCATAAGATTAATGGATCAGCTTAGTTATTATCAGATTTTTGTCATTCTGTAATTTTCCTTGTAACCAGCTACCTTTATAGCTGTATAAGCTAATCCTTCACAGTTTCTCAGACAATTTGCAAACACAAACGTCAGGCAATTTTCCCTCCCTCTTGTTTTATCCCATTTTATAATCATAAGCTCTTACTGACTATTCCTATTGAAGCTCCTATTAAGAAAGATCCCCATCAGGGATGAGTTATAATAGACCACTTTATTGCGTATTCATTTTAAGCTCTTTAATTCCCCAGAAGAGTTCATCTTTGATATTGCTGTGTTGGTGTGAGCTGGGTATTCCATTACATCATGACCTTCTTTCAGGGCCTCATTAGCTAGCTTATTATCTCATTAGCAAATTGAGTGGACCTCGTTAGCACCTGCAAGCTCCGGCAGGATGGTGCTGGCACTGTGCTGTTTGTTAATGAGATGGAGTTTTTAGATACATTAGTGCTCCAGTTTTTCTTGAACCACTCTGGGTGAATTTCTACTCTCAAATAAATCTGTCTGAAAAGGGCCGGGGCTGGAAAATCATTTTATCACCACGGACGACATCAGCCAAGGCCAGAGCTGCGGGTGCATCAGCCTACCAACTTAAAGCGGGAGCGTGCAGCCATAAATTCTGACCACAGGCTTGACTCACCCGCTGCACGCTGCTGTTTGGATGACTGAGAGCAATATTTAACTTAATAGATAGCAGTCTCCTCTTCTGTGTTGGCAACAACAAACACACAAATAAATTAAAAATAGCATGGAGAGAGGTTTTTCCTTGAAAAAAGGCTAAAAAAAAACACTCCCCCAACAAACCTAAGCAAACAACAGGCCAGCATATTCCTTTCAAGGGCTTGTTTGAATTACTCCTTTATTTGTGCTAAAGTGCTGGAGTATTTCTAGAAGTGGACAGCCTGAGGAAAAGACCAGGGTTGGGGTGAGGGTGGAAGATGGAGCGTGTCCTGTGGGTTAATTTGGGACTATTTTGTTGGTGGTCATGTCGAAACTTTGCATCGCCCAAAGGGACATACTGTTTAGGTGGGGTGGTGGGAGGTGGTGGGAGTCTCTCCTTTTCAGAGGGAGGACACAAATGTGCAGAGGAAACACTGGTAGCACTTAAGAAAAGCCAAATAAACAGTTTGAATCCAAATGATTCACAGGTGTGGGCAGGCGGGACTGCCATCTGCGGTGGGACTGACTGTGGCACTTCTCCTTCTGCAGCGGTGGCACTGCAATACAGCAACGAGACGATTATGTAATTTGTTTCAGCTGTTGTCACATCTCTAACCAAACGACAGACAAAAGGGAAGACGGGAGCTGTTGACTTTTTGGTGTTGTATCACTTTGTGAATAAGAATAACTGTGTGTGTGTGCGTGTGTAGATGTGTGGCATTCTTGGGGTCCCGTCTGTTCAGAGTTCTCACATTCCCTGTGTGTTTTAGAGATCTACTGTGAGCACGCTGTTCTCAACAACTGGTAAGTGGATGTTTCACAACACCTCTTTCTCTGTAAGTGAGCTACGATGGCTGCTGGACTCCACTTTAGAGCAAATATTCCTGACTTCTGACGCTGAGCCAAAAAAAACGTAGGAATACATGATTATACTTTCTAGACTGAAAACAAAAAATGGCATCAAAATCTGCGAACTCCAAGCACTTCTGTGAATTTAAACTCACTGAGCACAGTGCGGTTCATTAATGTTTAAATCAGGTGCTGAACACAAACACACAGTTCAGCTTTTTTGAACAACCCTCCTTTCAGTGATGGCCACAGCAGTCAAAGACTTTACTTGATTAGCAGGATAAACATCAGCTCAAAAGCATTAGTCCGGTATGGTAAAACGGTGACCTCACTGATAATGCACACACACACTTAGCAAGCACTAAAACTAAGCTCGGCGTGGGCAGCTGCCAAGGCCAGTCAAAGCCCTCTGTACATCATGGGAGCAGCTGTCTCGTCCAATCATAGCTGCACGTGTGTCATCTGCCTTTCAGTTGGAAATGAAGTTCAGAATAGCACTGTGTGAAACCAGCAGCATGACTCTTTTTTTGGTTGCGTGTGTCTTCTTGTACAACAGGACTTATTTATTAACCCCAAAAGTCTCACTTGGATTAAACAGAACGGTAAATCCATGAATAAAACTAAAGTCTACAGCTTCAAAAACTACAGCCGATTTACATTCCAGCAGAGATCTAAATCTAAACATCCTTTGACTAAAAACTAACCCAGATCCTTACTTTTAATTATTAACAAAAGTCTGGATCTGTGTTCTCTTACTTCCTCTGTAATTCCTCTAATAACAGCCTAGATAGTCAACCTTCCCAGCAGGTGACGGAGGCTGGGACTCCCACCATTTTACCTACCATTACATTCCCTAATAAGCCATCAAAGTCCTATCAGTGCACACAAGGATCCAGGCAGACTAAAGCGACCTCAGGTGACCTCTGTGCGGGTGAGTTCCTTTGCCCAGGGGCGCTCCGTGGCTTGTGACTGGCCAAAGGTCATGGCGGGGGGGGGGATGAATGTTGGGAAAAAAAAGACTTTTTTAAAAGGATGGTAGTTGCCTACAACCAACATGGACACAGAGCACAGAAAGATAACCAACTGGGGTGTAAGTGTTCTCCAAAGGGGGGGCTGGGATAGAGAGAAGCCCTGTTTCCTCTGTGTCTGAGCACAAAGTGTGTCTGTGGTGAGGTCAGCTGGTGACAGCTGAATGCTCCAAATCCGTACACCTCAGCCAGCCACTGCTTTACATACTTACTGAAAGGCTGATTCATGCATTCATCCTGGTAGCAAAATGATTCACAGCTCACTCACAGACACACATGCTACACAAACATTTGGACCCCAAGAAGGGGCTGAGAGGTCTTAACACAATCACCTTTTCTTCTTTGTTGGAAGGCAGGAAAAACAGTGGTGCGACACGGCGGCTTCTCTGCCCATGTGGAAAGACTCATGGGAGATTATCATAGTGTAGCCGAAGCCTGGGCTGAACAAGGGCCCAGCTGTTAAACAGGAAGTCACCTCCGGCACGGCTCTCCGCCGCCAGCAATCCTCCTTACTGAGGGAGGAAAGTCAAAACTGACACTGATACAACAAAGTCTATGGGCTCAAAAAAAAAGGGAGAAAAAAAAAAGTTCCCTGTCTGCCCAGATTGTGTGTGTAAATCTGAAAGCAGTGGAGAGAGACATGGGGAGCCTTTAGAGGCAGAGATGGAGAGAGACATTTGAAAATATGGGAGAAGTGAATGCGTGAAGGGGAGGATATGGTCAAGAATGATTGGGAACCTTTCTCAGGTTGAGTAAATCCGGTGGAGTTCCGATGAACTTGTGGTGGGAGTAGACCATATAACTTTACAAGGAGGTGTTTAATACCAAGGTGGAATCTGAACCTGAAGGGAAATCAAGCTGCACATCTGAGAAAGTACAAGAAAGTGTCCTACAGCTGCAGCTCACACAGTGAAAACTGTACTGCTTTTCTCTGCACAATGAATATCTAATGGAACAACCATAAAGACGTGCTGTAAGTGATCTTTCAGTTCACTACCAAGATTGTGCAACATTCTGCGCTCAGCTGAGACATACGGTTTCTTTTGACGTCTAGAGCTTTGATGCAGCTTAAGATGTGCTGCCTACGCATCTGCAAGAAAAAAAAATCTGCAGACAGGGCTGTATAGAGAAAATGCAACCTCTCTCTGCCAGGGAGAAACACACTCAGCCAGTCATTAGCATTGCAGATGCTAGCGATAGGAAATGAGAAAAGGCCTCATGCATACAGCCTGAATCCGAGCATTGTCCAAGGACTACGCAGCAGTTTTACTGTATGCTGCAGTGTGGGAGTGGAGTTAGAATCCAGTGGTTGGAATTCACTGTGGATATGTGTGGGATTCAAGGCTTTCCTCTTATCACAGCCAAATGTCAAAGTGAGGATGTAGTGGCGCGGAAACAGAATAAAGCATAGCAGGAATACTTCTCAGGCTGTGTCAGCGGCGTGCTTCACATTCAGTAACACACTCAAGTAAGGCACTCTCTCATTTCAGCTGAAGTGCTGATATAACAGGAATTAAGTGATGTGGATGTACACATTAAAATAGGCCTACTCATTTTCTTTCGATACCCCAAAATTAGTACACTGAGTCTTGATTGCTGTTGTGCGTAATTCACCCCCAGTTATTAGATATCGATTATTCGGCTTAACCAATCCAGATACTTACATTGTCCACAGTTTAATCATTTGCAGGGTTTAAGCTAGATGATGCAAAAGGTGAAGAAATCACTAGGAACCTGTTGACAGGACAGACAATCTTTGTAGTTCGAGTTATCTCCTGTAACCTCCATGATCTCCGATCCAACATGATCAAATATCTAACAATGTTAGGTGTGCCCTAACTACAACCTAAACTCCCCGATGACCCCCATTAACCAAATACGTCTGTCCGCTGTATGGTCCGTCAGTTCTGTTTGAAGTGTGTGTGCGTGTCACTGTCGCCTCCAGCTCTGTGACAGATGACCAGCTGACCTTGTCCTTTAAACAAAGGAGGATCAATAAACACAAAGGTTCCTCCTGCCATCATCAAACAGCTCCAATCTATGTGTTTGAATACACAAGTGTGGCAGTGTGGACATATAGTATGTGCAAAGTCTGCTTCTTTTAAAGCTGGTGCAATTTTGAGTCTGGGGACTGAGAATCAATATGGCGGGTAACTGTAGCAGATGATTAGAATTAAACATGTTGATTAGAGAGTTTGGGGTGAATATTCCCTGGTGCACCATGAAAAACTAATCTATAAATCTATAACACTATTTAGGAATTAGTGTACAAATATTTGCATGTACTTGATTAGCTGCTACTTCTATACAAAATAATTCCTAGAAAATGAGGGCTTACAATACAGTACTGTGTACTGTCTTGAGCGACTCGTCGTTTCTTCATATTTTATTAGAAAAATGGGAAATGGGTGCAGTGATTTATTGAAATGTGCAAACACACGTGATAATACAGCATATATAAACCAAAAATAGCGTTTGTACAATTTTAATAACCCGAAAGTCAATTTTTAGTGTGACCTCCTTTATTCTCTAAGTAGTCTTCAGGAATAATGCTCCTTCTTGAAGGACATTGAAAGCTCTTCTGTGGATGTTGGCTACCTTTTGTTCTGATTTCTGTTAAGATCATGATCCCACACTGCTTCAATACTGTTGAGGTCTGAACTCTGGGGAGGCCAGTCCATGACTCAAAGTCTTCTAGTGTGTGTTTTTTCTATTGAGTTATGGTTTTATAATATTGGCAGTGTGTTGAAAATCATTGTCATATTGAAAAACTAACTTTCCAGACAGTGGATGCATGGTGGATGGTAGACCAATAAACTGTACTTTTCTGGTTCCTAATTCTATCAATTTTGACAAGGTCCCCAACACCACTGGCTGAAATGCAGCCCCAAACCAAATTTAAAATTTGGATTAATTACTCCATAAGTGCTGTTGCTACTGATTTTCAGTCCAGTTTTGTGCAATTTGGCATCCTTCTGCCATTTCTCTCTGTTTGTCCTCTTTGAGAATGGCTTCCTGACAGTCACCCTTCCACTGAGACCATCCACCAACAGTAGATGGACAGATGGTACATGAAAACACACAATCTCCCCTTATATTGTTGTTTTTTTAAGACATCACTGTTTTCTAACAAGCTGTAAGGAAAATTTTCTAAAGAAAATCTTTTATGGTTTTTACTGTTCCAAGAGTTTTCATTATCTTCATGCAAGGTAAATAGATGAGGGAAAACTAGGACACAGGGTTAGGAGTTATAGAGGAAAGGTCAAAGGCACTGAATTTTCAACCAGAGAATTTTTAACATAGATTTTCTCATCATATTTGTGTTTATTACAATCAAAATTAAATGAAAAGTTGTCCTAGACACAGTATAAAGCATACTTGCAGCCATATATAGCACTCTCACTCGAGCACCCTCCCAATCCGGGGAGCAGTTCCAAAGCAATATGTAATAGGAACCGTCTCAGTTCTTTCCTGTAATACATCAAATGATAGGAGGATACGAGATGCGATTATTCACATCTTCTATTTTTCTATGTTTGAAGAATAGAGCTTGATATTGATGTCTTTGGGAAATGCTGAGCACTGCAGTGACAGTAAAAATGTCATCTCCACCTTTAAGAATGGCTCACTATGTATTTTTTTTTTACTTCCACTGACCTCAAATATGCAGCCTAAATTGAACAGTTACAGCAGCTCCCTGAGAGTTTGGTCAGGCTGCATAGCTTGAGGTGAAGACGTGTGTGTTTTCCATACTCGCACAGCGTGGAGGCAGATTCGCCTTCACGTCTCACGGCAATCTGTCAGAGAGCCACAAGCAGCACGCTGACACACCAAAACAGGGGCTCCATTCTCCTCAAATGTTTCTCAACCTAGATGAGTCACAGAGAAACTGGCACTGCTTGAAACAAGCATGTCGGCCATTCGGTTCCTTGCGGCCAGGGCTGAGGGGATAATAAGAGAGCTGGTAGGAATCAGGGGCCTTTCTAATCCTAACCTCCTCATAGACAGTACTATTATCAGCCTTGTGTTTAAGTCAGATTACATGCTGCAATTAAAAGAGGCATCAGCGGGCTCCTTTATGGGAACCACTAAAGCGAGCCAAGGGCAAATGGTTTGGCGTTTCAGAGAAAAGGCCTTGTTTATGGAGCACAGAGGCTTACACACTGTCCTGGTGGTAGCTGTGGAATGGTTTAGTCATGAACTTATGCTAAACATGGGTGGGGATGCACAAACAGAGGAATATTTTCATATTCAACAGGGGCAGCATTTAGAGAAAGTGTTCATAAACATTTTATACTCTGCAAATAGGCACATGTTGAGTCACGCCAAAAGTATGCTGCTCAGCCATTAGTCTACACTTTTGAAAATGTAAAGATGTGGATTTACAGCAGCTTTTGCATTTCAGGAAAATGAGCTGGTTATAAATCATGTGTTCTGTGTTATTGGGCAATTGACAGATGAGTAAATTAAAGGGGGGAAACAGATTCTGGTTATGTGGACGTCGGTTAACTATAGGACATCCTTACACCATTGCAGCTACTTCAGTACATAAAATGTGTACACCCATACACAGTGACACATGGAAAAATAAAGTCACAGATGATCTGTCACAAAGCAGGTGACAGCTGGATCAAAGCAAAGGCAGTAGTAAATGAGGACATGAATAAACAAATGTGCAAATGAAGAAGCAAAAAGACAAGTGAATGCATAATTGTGTAAGGCTGACTGCACACAGTATGTGTGTGTGTGTGAATGTGTGTGTGCATGTGGGGTACTAATGAGAAGCCAATGGGGAAATCAGTGGAGACGCTTTAAATGCCTTAATGCAGTCAAATTGTTTTCAGATTTCCCATTGACGGACAGTTTCCTTTCAACCATTTCATTACCGTCACATATGCACACACACTCTTTCAAATCACTGGTCAGTTGCTCTAAGTCTGGACATTGTTATAACGTTCTTTGCTCGACCTTTACCCTCTGACCTGTGATCCCCAAGTGCTGTTGCATCGTGAAACACTGAGGTGGGCAGGATGGTGAACTAATCTGAAACAGGAAGTCACGGCCGGAAGACAAGAGGAGGCTAGTGAAGGCTGACTGATATATAGCCAAATAAACTAATACAGATCAAAGACATTGATAAGTCTTCCATATCTGCACATGCTTTTTTTCTCTCCCTTTTTCCCCTCCTCCTTCTCACAGAAGCAAAAGTCACAAAGTGTGAGCGATACTTGAAACACCAGTGACATCCGGTTTCTGCCCAGACGTGTGCTTTACACCTGATTAGTTACAGGAGCTGTTCAGATGAGTACAGATGAAATGAGATGGAACATGTAAGGAAAGGAAAGGAAAGGAAAGGAAAGGAAAGGAAGGGTATAAAGCAAACTAATTGTTTATCTCCAATCACATCTTATCTGGCTGGTCCAATCATCTACATACAGGATGACCAATCCACTCAAAATTATAATTTTTTTTTTTACTTCTGTGATTGTAGAAGAAGATGTATAAAGACACTGATCCACGGTGTGAGTAACCTTGAGTCCATGTCTCTTTTGTCTGACATGGTCACCCACCTACAGTTCATATGATGATATGATATGACACTTTGCATTTTTTATTGCTGTTTAATTAGGGGTACAAACTTACCGACAAACAAATCAAATGTTTTTTTTTGTTTTTTATCAATGTGTGCATCAATGTCTGTAATTTAAGAAAAAAAGAAAAGAAAAGGGAAAAAAATCAAAGAAACCTTCTAAAGTCCACAGATGTCTCTTTTTCCTGACCAACACTCAGAGAGATATTAAACTTGAAGTTATAAGGAGTAAATGAGGGAATTTGTAAATCATTGAAACAAGAGAAATTTTTCCATTTTTGCCTATTAATAATAACGAGTTATCAAAATACTTGCAGGTTAATTAGATATCAGTTCAATATTCAAGTAAAACAAATATTATTTTAATAGTTCTCAACCATTTTTGTTAGTGTCTCAATTAAATGAAAGCATTCAGATTTTAATTGTATTTCATGTATTGTGCATAAGAATACCAATAGATCAATAGAGAGGCAAGAATGAATGAACAGAAAATGAATCTGCTGATTGGTTTCCTTTCTTACATTCTGCTAAACCTGACATGAGCTGAAACTTGATCTGTTGCGGTATTATACAGACTTCAAGTCACTGAGCTAACCTGCTGTTGTGTGCTCTTTTTGTTTCTCAACTAAAGACTTCTCATCCGTTTTGCCTTAACAACTAGCATTTTGGGGTCTAATTTATTCTTTTTTAAGGTATTACAGTCTGTATACTGAAAACAGAGCCAGTTTACAGAAGGCACACATTCCTCGTCCCCCTTTATCTCTGAAGTTTCATTCCAATAATCACTGAAATAATCTTAGTCATGCTGGCTCTCGTCTTTGACTCAGACAGGCTGAGTCATGTTCAAAGATGTGTTAGAATACCTACATAAACAATTGTGGTACTTCTAGTAACGTGTGTGCTGGTGTGCCTGTATTTAACAAAATAAAATGACCAAAGAATATAACATAAGCTTTATTCCTTCATTGCTACTTATTCCACTGTAGTCTTGCTCCTCACCTTGACTTTTTTTTAATGACATAGCATGTTTAGCATGTTTTGAAATATAACCCACCATTTATTTTTTATTCTTCCTGTTCTTTACTCTTCCCTCTTGTTCTGGCAATAAATTGTGACTTCAAGAAAAACACACTTATACAACAAAAGGGTTTTCTAAGAGTGGTAACATGCTATGACCCATGAAGCGCATATAAGCCTTTCAGTCTCTCTACCTCACGGAACACACACACACATATGTGTGCAAACAACACATATGGCAACATCTGCATGTGATGAAGTGGTCAGCACTCCAGTAAAACTGGATGAGGCTTTAAAGACATTCCTCCATTTTACGGCTAGGTGAGAGAGGGACGGCTGGAGGTAATGAGGAGGCAAACAGCTCAAGTGTCATCGGCACAACACCACCTTCTTGATTTCTGTCACAGCTTTCGGCGGGGGCAAACAAACAAACAGCAACAGTAAACGCAAAGCTGAGGTAATTGACATTCCTAATGAGGTGGAACATAATCCCCAATAGGTTTGTATTTATGCCATTTTGTGTGTTTGTATGCATAGCCAGTGCAGTCCCTCGGTGCAGTATAGAAATCATGTTATCAGTCATAAGGCTCACTAGATGTTCAGTATACAGTTACAGAAAATTCCTTTAGCTGCTGCAAGTGGGAATACATTATTTAAAGTGTGGTTATTTAGCACAGCTTTTTCAGTGTACTTCATAAGGCACAGTACTATATGTGTTAGGATGCCTGGGTCATTGACCCAGTGTTTTGTGTCTTTTGGTTCTTTGAGTCTTGTTTATTTATTAGGTTCTCTGTGTATTTTATATTTCCTAGTCCAGTATGCTTATACTCTTGAGTTTATTCTGTATTTCTAGTCTGGTCTTGCCTCTGTGTTTCCTCCCCTGTTAGGTCAGTCTTGTCTTCATGTGCATCTGTCTGTTCCCCTAGTCATGTCTCTCTGTACTTCCTGTTTTACTTTGATAGTCTCCCACTGGTGTGCGTCATGTTCTGTTTTGGTCTCCCACGTCTCGTCTGTGTAATTTGTGCCAGCCATGTTTCCCAGGTGTTTCCTCTTTGCCCTGTTCCCCTCTTGTATTTAGTGTCCGCGTCTTCCTCTGCTCGTCATCGCGATCTCCCTCGTTCTCCACTGTGTGTTCTGCCTTCCCGCCTGCCTGTCTGTTTTGTTTATTTTTGTATTTCTAACTACCAGCAATAAAGCTGAGTTTTTTTATTTCATCTTTGCCTCCGTCAGTCTGCATTTGGGGTCCTTTCTACCAGCCGCACACAGCAAACATCACAATAACCTGCTGTTCAATTACACAAAATGCAATCATTTTCCAGCAATAAAATAGCCCCTAACAGCAAACACAGTGTGAAATTAAGCGCTCTCATTCTTACTTTAATATCATTTTGTGAAGCGATGGGGATGTGGAAGAAGTAAAAAAGAAGCCAATAGAAGTTATCCTACATAGAAGACCGACGAGAATGCAAACAGGCTTAGCTGCATGAAGACAGCTGTTGTTCATGCTTGCAATGACAACCTGCTCTTGCTCTTAGCTTGTCACACACAGACAGGTTAGGACCATTAAATTGCACTGGACACTCTTTTAGCATCATTTTTCAACAGAAAAATGTCTTGTCTCTCAGTGGCTGAAATAAACACAGTGAAACGAGGGAAATGTTCTCTGCTGCTGTCATCATTGTCACAGGAAGTAGTTTGTTGCAAATATGGAAGTTACTACCCTTGGAAAAACCTGGTATTTGTTCTAATGGTCATCAAACAATGTCTTTACTGATATATACAAAGGCATCAGAGCTTGTCATAAAGGGTACAGGGGAGGTCATCAAATGTTGTCTTTATGGGGGAAAGTGTTAAGGTTCACTCAAATTTTCCTGGGAAGATTGTGGCATTGTGTTAACACACATCTCAATGCTCCAGACCAGCAAACAATCAAAAGTTATGCTTTTGCAAAGGTGGTCATACTTGCTGATGATCAATTAATCAGGTGCATTTGAGTAGAAGCACCTGCCTGCTACTTACTCTCTTAATTCTTATGGAAGCAGTAAGGGTGTCTTGTGAAAACCTTCTTTTTTGCATGGCTGTATTCGAGGTAGGTTTTGTGTGGCATTATTAAAGAGCTCACAGGAAAGCAGAAAGGTACAAAACAAGAACCAAAGCAAGCACATACAAATACTTGTAGAGTTTAGTATTTTTGAGGTCTGAGGTGTCAGGCAAGGTGTGTACACTAGTAAATATATCACTTAATATAAACTGTCTCTGTTCTCCTATAGTTTGTGATTTTCTCTTTTCATTGTAAGTAGCCTCTCTACACTCCTCTTTTCTTTCTTCTCTTTTCTCTTAACCCCAAACTGGTCACAGTAGCTCCCTGCCCCCTCTTGAGCTTGGTTCTGCTGGAGATCTGTTCCACCCCTGCCAAATGCTTGTTCATGGGGATTCTCTCTAAAAACCCTTCAAATAACTATTTTTTGAGCTGACATACATTTATAAAACTGATTTAAAAATTGTAGAAAGTTGCAGTAACTGTGTAATTATATCCTGTTCATATCTTACAATTTTGGTAGTAGCAATCTAGAAGAAAGAATAATTAATCTATGTGACTTATCACTAAACTGTTCTTAAATTGGGAACCTTAAGAGTTTAACAAAACTGTTGACCATGCTCAATCAATAAAGCAGATGTCAATAGTGGATTAATTTGTATACAGATTACACTCATGGGATCCATTGCTAAATAAAGCATTTATATTCACATGGAAATTCTTAGTGTTGTAGCTCACTCAGAAACAGATGAAATAAATAAAAATAAAAACACTGGCAGATGCTGGCTGACAGACTGACAGCTCTCTGTTGTGCCACATTCCTCTTGCGTTGAGTCATGCCATGCTGCAGATCAGACACCACCTTCCCAGCTGCCTCTCAGTGAGTGGGTAATCTGGAGTGTCACACACCCTCTCCAATCCCAGGCCAAGCTATCCAAACAGTGCTTGTGAGCAGGGGGAGGAAATTGAATTTCCCCCGTCAAAGACAGGCCTCCAAATCCCCATCAACAGGAGCTTAGGGAGCCTGCAGTCCATCAAGTTTCATCTGCCGCGGTGGTCCAGCCAATCAGGTTTCTCCTTTTGCACACATGCAAACATCGGCAGATGCACGCACAAAAACTAACAGACGCATGCACTAAGGCACTTGTGTCACATGCACAAACAGAAAAATATACACGCAATCAAACAAATGCAAACTTACACACACACACACACACACACAATCCTACCCCTCCTCTCAGCACCAGCATTAGGATCAACAATCAACAATCTGAGGCATTGTGGAGCCTGTGATCCTGTGACCTTTGACCTGTGGAGTTAACCCTAGGGCAGGCAGTGCTGAGAGGTGAACCAGGCAGCTCATTGAAGGAAGGGGAAGTTCCCATGAGAACAGGAACAGGGGTGGTTCAGAGATCCAAGACCCTGACGATCATGGCGATGAAGGGCTTGAAGTGGACTTCAGTGTTCTGACATGCCAGTGGGCTTGGCTGGGGAGTAAGATGTTCAACACGGAAAAATCTCAGAAAATGTGGCTAAGATTGTTATGCAAACACAATCCCCTCGAACTGCTCTGGGTGTCTGGCATTATTTTTCTGCCGCATTAATGTTACTCATAATCAAACTATCTTAAGTAAAGCAAAGCAGATACTAATGTAACATGAGAACAAACTTCAACTAAAACTCCTTGTGCCTGATTTAACCCCCACCCCCCACCCCCTCCCTTTTCATTACTGTGTTGACAGTCTAACACACAACAGCTGCTCCCACCAGCACCAGCATCATCTCTCTAGAGTAAAGCTCCAGCTGCAACACCTCTTTCTGGGCATCCAGGTCAGCAACCCAACTCTCCGCTGAAGAGAAGAGGGCCTTGCATGTAAGGGGCCAAAATGGCCTTTCAGTAAACTGAAACAGTTAATTACTGGATAAATTACTGGAAAGCAATTTGGTGACAAAATACTCATATTTACAACATATCGATGCTATTTTTAAATTTTTTTTTTTTTTTACAATAGCTGTCTTGATATCAGCAGATTGGCAAGGTACTTCTCTGTGTCTTAAGCTCACATAACTTACTCAAGTGAAAGACATCACCATGTCATAATTATGTTACAAAAATGTAAATAAATAACTCCATAACATATAGCCAAATGTTGAAAACCTTCTGGTCCTCACTGAGGAATGGACCCTTACAGTTTTATCCCACTGGATTCAGAAATTTCTAGAAATTAAGCAACAGCGCATTAGTTTCAAACAAACGATACTCTAAATGGCAACCTAAATGTGCTGCTTCCAGCAGCTGTTTTAAAAAAAAAGAACACTTCCAGAAATTAAAAGGTAATTATGGCGCTTTAAAGCCTCCATTAACAGTTTGATTACCTCGCTTGCTGTGTTTAATGTATTAACTTGCTGATTGCTCATTACTGCTTCATTTAACACTGACTAACCCCCTGGTTCTAACAATGAGAAAAGGTGATATGAATCATTTAGTAAAAAACTGCTCATTTGCTAGGTGACTACATGAATATGAATGCTAGACCTCATTTATTTAATCTGTTTATTTGTCTCTTTAGGGAAAATATTTAATTTGGCTACTTCCAGGCTGCACGGTTTTAATTCCATATATGATGTTGTGCTAAAAACACCCTGCAAAGCTTTCAGTTAGATTGATATGCAGCAGCAAAAGTACTAATGGGTGCCACAATGATAAACGCCCTTTGTCTTACTTTCTCTTCATTGGCTCCAAGTTAAATCCTGAATTCCTATTTAAAACTCTTCTCCTCACATTCAAAGTCCTGAGTCCTGATCCAACCCAATCGTATCTAAAAGACATCAGAGCACCCTTTTATCTAAATATAGCACTTTGTTCTCAGAGATTCCTAGACTACCTAAAAGTAGAATGGGAGGCAGAGTCTTCAGCTGTTAGTTCCTCTCCTGTGGAACCAGGTCCCAAGTTGGGTTCAGGAGACAGACACCGCCTCTAATTTTAGGCTTAAAACTTTCCTCTCTGAAAAAGGAAGGTTTTGAATATGGTGACATTAGGACAGGATCTGCTGACCCTAAACCAAATTTTAGTTGCACTGCTATAGACTCATGCTGCTGGGGGACTTCCCGTGATGGACTGAGCGCTTCTTCACTCAGCTCTTTTCATTACTGATGCCTTTACATGCCACTATTGACTGTCATTATCCTCTCTCTAGAATTTCTCCCATAGTTTGTCTTTTTCCATTTTTATTGCTGGTGGCCTCTCTATGTTCCTCTTTTCATTCTTCTCATTCCTCTTGAGCCCAAACTGGCCACGGCAGTTTCTCGCCCCCTCTTGAGCCTGGATCTGATGGAGGTTCTCTCCACTCCTGCTAAATACTTGTTCACATTTTTGTTTGAGCTGGCACTATAGAAATAAAAATGACTTGTAAATTTTAGAAAATTCTGTGTAGTTATATCTGTTTTATATGTTACAGTTTTGGTAGTAGCAGTTTGACTTACAGAAGAAAAATGAGCCTCCTGTATACTGAATGACCACATCAACTACTCAAAAGAGTTCAAAGACTGACATAAATCATGGAAATCCATTCAAACAGGCTGCAGATCAGCGAAAACTGCAATAAAAGGCCTCAGCTTTTTTGATCACGTCCTATACAATCCTATGTAACACACGCGCAAACACAGACACACTTTCTAACACTGGGCTATATCCTGTGAGGCGGTCCTCCAACGACTTCCAAACAATGTATCCTTTAGATAAAGATCTGATCGCTGTGTGTGTTGAGTGTGTGGGTGTGTATGTATCCATGTGTGCGTGCGATGCTGGCTATAACCGGCAGTATTCATGCTGCACCGGGCTCCCAACATTTCTACAGCTGTCGCCTCTTGTACTCTCTGACCTCCACCAGCAGGTCCTGAGGCCATAAGTCCTCATGGCAGCTACTCAAACTCTCCACTCTGTGAGTGGATCTGCAGAGCCAAGGACAAGTTCTTCAACAGCAGGATGTGTAAAAGCATTTCACACTCTAAACAAATGTGTGGATAAACACAGGCATAGATATAGTACATGAACACATGCACTGAATAGTGCTGAATAGAATCCACAAAACAACAAAAACAAATGGGATAGAGTTACTTGGCAGTAATTTATCAAAGTAAAACACGAAATCCTTTTATTCAAGCAAACAAATAGATTGCTTTAAATCTGCAGGACCTTCTATATTTCAGTAGTTGGTTGTGCTAACAGCTGTCTGGGTCTATATGCTGTCTGAAGACAGAGTAACATTACCTGAAACAAGCTGAACTATTTCCAAATACTCAGTGATTAGGCACACACTGCCCTGCTTTGAAAACATCTAACTTCATTTAACCTAAACCATTCAAGAGTCACAAATGCTCACCTCTTTATGAACAGGTGGGATTCATTAGTGTGAAATGAATGCTTTATGGCAAGTTTGCGCAGTTAAAAGAATCTGGATAATTAGACTGAAAAACAAGATAAATCAGTTTAGAGCAAGAATCCAAAAATACTCTTCTATGAAGCCAATTGTTTCTGCAGTTGACACAAAAATGTAAAAAAAAAAAAAAAAAGAAGTCAGAAAGTCAAAGGTTTTGGGTTTTTTTTTACAAAGGCATCTGCCATTTTTTTCTCTGCTGTATACTTATTTTTAAGACTTTTCTCTGAGATGTTTCCATTTAAAAGTAATCGTAAATTTCCAAATTTATTTATAATTAAAGAAAAATTATCTGAACATTTGATGTGTAACACCACATCGAGGCTTTTGTTACAGACACTTAAATCCACAGACAGAAACACATTAATCTAGCCCCGCCACCAGTGAACTAAATATCCACTTCCCTTCCACACGCTCAAAAGTCTTCATTCGTTCCATAATGGCCAACGGGCAGTTTTCTGGGGGCCTCAGATGGATAGACCCTCTCTCTGTGGACCCATTGCTAGTCACATGAGCCTCATGAGTGTGCACATCTCCCCCCAGAACAAGGCAGACATAGTGTGTTATCCATCACCGATGGCATTCATATCTCCCAGCTTCAAGCGCACATTGAGTGCAAATCTTCACTATTGGAATCATGTGCAAAGAGATAAGTGCCAAAGCCAAATGGCACATGGGAAATGATGGGGGGCTCTTGAAAAAGAGCACATCCAGTTCTTCTTCCAATGCAGCAGGGGTCAACTTAAGTAAAAGGAAAACCTTCTCAGGAAAGGATCATCAACATCGGCACAGATGCTCTTCTGTTCTCTCTCTCTTTGCTCCCACCGGAAGCCTCTCTCCCATATACACATGCAGACACATTTCTCTGTCAATCTGTGATGGATGTCCACTTCACAAATGTGAGCAGATGAAGTCTGGGGATTCCCGTTTCCCAGGGGCCATTGGGTGGCTTTGGCGGGAGAGAGGACCTCTGTTATGTAAACATAACAGGCTGCACTTCCTGCTTGGTCAGAGAAAGGGGAGAGGGAGTGAGCGCGAGCAATGCTTTATGTTATTTCTGAGACAAAACACGGCTCATGGAGGAGGACAAGGGAGGAGCAGGACTTGGAGGAACGGGGGTGGCAGAGGAAGAGCCCTTTCCCTCTCAGCTGCACCTCCACTTCCTGTGTGGAGAGGAAGTCCCTTGTTGGATGCACACTGATCTCATTCTAGGTTGCGAGGCGCTTCCGCCCTAGCGAGGAGTGGCTCTTTGAACTGCCAACTAAAGAAGGAAAATTGAGAAGTAAGGTGCACGCACACACATATGCCTGTACTGATTATCACAGTGGAAAACACCCCCCCACACACAGCCGGTCCGACAGGAAATAGTGCTACTTGGAACAAACAAGCACTTCCTGTGTGTACTGGGACCTACTCACGGAGAGAGGCCAATCAAAATCCAATGTTTTGTCCACAGCATCATTATCACCATCATTCAGGGGACATTACTTCTCATTTGCTAATAGCCACATGGCCTTATTGATGCTTACACTGCCTCTAACCCCAAACACCAAATGCAACCCACTCTCTGATGACCCATGTTTGGACTTTTGCTATACGGAAGTCCGCTTTTCCTTTAAAAGTTAGCCACTAATTGAAATACATTAGCCTTTAATTGCCTCTTTTTTCCTTTCACCCATCATGCTGACAGGCGACCCAATATTTAAGTTTGCGTCTCTAATTTGTTGTAGAAATACCACTGCAGCAAGGCAATGTGGCTCAAGGGGCTTTTGAGTTGTTAGTTTACAGTACCATTACATTGAGAGATGGCAGGAACAGAACAGCCATTATGTTCCTAGTTCACTGTGCGGTCAGCACTGGACTGCATCTAACAATGGGTACGTGCTGGGCTGCATCCATGTAGGGTAATAACTGCTGTAGTTTAAGTCTCAATTAATGCTAAATTATGAAGAACACCACATGATGGTGGCATGTTATTCATCCATGAGTGCGGCTCAGGCAAAATAAAACACAGCTGCTCATGATGTTACATAATACTCATAAGTACGATTTTAAATTTGGAACTTTTTGAATTTGTCTGTCTCCGTTTTTCATAGCTTTTGTTGCCGTTGTGTATTATTTACATAATGCTATTTGCTTTCTCCTAAATATTTTTATTCCTGGTGGTTTAGGCAAGATGACTGTTGTGTATGTATGGTTTAATGCCACAGCAAACACTGCTTGAGCAGCCATGTAATAAATACAACAGGAGGGTAACTGGTGTTTCCGAATCCCTCTTTTTGAAGCTAAGTTTAGCACTGTAGCCATCACATCTTATTATTTTGCAGCCAGAAGTGACCATACACAGGCCACACAGACCCATGCTAATTATTCCTAAGTGCCCTACAAAAAAATACTTTAATTTCACTCACCAAAACCTGAACAAAGACCTTTTCGGAAACGCTGAGCATAATTAACCACATAGTAAGACGTAATTTTTTGTCAGACAATTGCTTTAAAATATTCCAAGAGGGGTAGTCAAGGGGGGGAGTTCATTGGCTAAAATTAGCTGAAGTGAGGCACAGCAGTAGGTAGCAGCTACAGCTGCCAGTTTCATATACAACCATCACTCAAAGTGGCCTCACCGTAACCTTAAGCATGAGTACAATTTAAAGTTTGAGTATTAAAAAACATAAAAATAATTACACTTGTCATGAGGAGAGAAATTAGCCATAAGGACCAAAACCTTTGTTGTGTTTTGTTACTGGGGTGTAAACGTGTATATGTGAGTTGTAAATATGGGCATTATAACAAAACACTCTGTAAGCACTTACTCACTTTTGGAGGTGAGTCAGTGTGCGCTTCAGTTTGGAAATGGGATGTGGAAGACCAGTCAACTAGCCATTCTTGGCACCAGAAACAATAAGTTGGTTAAATGTGACTCTTATATTACAATGGCAGTTACCTGATGATTCAGATATATTATTATGTTGTTCACCACTAACCTTGCATTCCTGACAGACGAGTGCACCTTTTTTCTCTTATGGGAAACTGTATAGTAAAGTAAGGTGGCAACAGCTGTGCCATGAGGAAAATGAACAGTTATATGTCGGCAGTGTCACAGTAGACTAACATATAACCAAGCAATAGCAGCAATGTGTAATCATAATCTGTACAGGTATGTGGACTTCATTTTTGAAAAAAAAAATGGTGCAAAAAATGTCATGAAAACCTAAAAGACTGTCTTTTAATTTTCTGATGTCCTTACCTTACGATATAATGTGCCTCGAGCTGACTGCTGTTTAGTTTTGACACTGTATAAATAAAATTTAATGACTTGGGTGTACAAATATTTTTGTAGTGGAAAAAGAACACTTCAAAGAAATTGTGGAAAACTACAACAAAAAAACCCCCCCAAAAACAAAAAAAAACCCCAAACCCTATCAATTCTGTTTGATTCTGCCAAGTTTCATTTGGTAGCTTGGACAACATATCGTCCATAAACCAAACGTCTACACATCCACACTCTCTCTAAATTATTGATTCACTTTTCAAACAAATGATACCTGTGATAAGACGTCACTGTTTGCCTTCAAGCCACCTCTTTTTTTTCTGCCTGTCCTTCTTTCTTTGTTTTCTCTTTGTCTGTGTATGTTTAGACCAGGAAGCAGCCTTCTTATCTGAGCACACAACCCCAGTGAACAGCAGGGCAGCCTGTGGAAGCTCAACTCTGGGTAAACTTTGCCTTAACTTTGAAGCTGGCCATGTGAGTGCATGTCCTCGGGGCTGCCTGGAGCACTCAGCACCGGTGACTCTCCAAAGAGGAGGTCAATGGGACAGGTAAACAGGAAGTGCCAGCGCGGTGATTGACAGTCTGTTTAGACACAAAGAGATGGATACTCTGGGAATGCTAAGTCACAGACAAATGAGCACTCACTAGAGGCAGCAGGGCACAAGGCTGCTTTCTTGTTCTCTTAATTAACTACAAAAGAGCTTTCATTTTGTTTTTTTTATGTTTATTTTCATATCTTGGGCCTAAATTTTGTGAGTTGTGGCAGTCTTTTCTATTGGGCCAGAAACACTGTAACTTTAGGAATGAGATTTGTGACATTTTTCTAAAAAAAATGGGATCCACCTTGACCTTTCTTGGATTTAGCATTCCTTACATTTGATTGCATTATATATTTGCCTAACCCTGATCCTGGTTGTTCAAAAGTGGGCTGTAACAACAACACGCTATTTGGGATTTCTTTCCCAAAGGCAAGCTGTTTGTTTCTGACACAGCACTGGTTCCTTTTCTGACCCCATAAAAGAGGAAGTTGTTGTCTTTTTCCCACAATTCACAGTGACATATTCTAAACAAGGTCAAAATATTGAACTAGTGGCTTAAGGGATAAGGAATAAGGGATCTCTTCATCTTTTTAGCCACAGCCCTTTTTCTCAGAATGAGGCATGTTTTAGTTCATTTTAAGTCTGAAAACTTTTTGGAGGGTTTTAGCTTTTGGACTAATTACAAGAATTATGAGCTGCAGCAGTACATTCTGGGAAGAAGGTTGAAATAAGGTCTAACAGAGACAGATACTCAACATGACAACACTTTTTTGGTGTTTTTGAAAATGAGAGGAGAGGGGATTTAAGAGGACAAAACACAACCTGAATATAAAAAAGATAAAAGACAAATGCATACATCTTTCTTGCAAAGCTGCCAGCAGATATGACATTACAGTGATGGAAGACACACCCCTCCCATCTTTAAACAAATTAATGTCAAGTATAAGATGAGAATAAGAAAACCCTCACAGGTGATGATGACAGGAGGTCGTATATGCATGTATGTCACATAAAGTGCTGAAGTATGCTTGCAAAATTGCAGTTTGAGATTAAAATGAACTGGATCAAATATAGAATTGTAAACCTTTCAGGTGTGAAAAGGGATCCAGTCTCCTGTATTCCCACCCTCACCATTCCCATGCAGCAATGCTGAGGGTGCTTGCAGGCCAGCAACAACCTGGGTGGCAGACTGAGGTCTGGCACTGCAGCTTGCTCACGCTAATCACGTTGATTGTTGCGATTACAGACCATTTCCCCCCCTAGTGTCATGCTGCAACTTACTGACCTGGATCTAACAGGAAGTCCTGCTTGCCATAGGCAATCTGTCTTCCTGTTCTCCTCCATCCAAGTCCTCACCACCCACCCATCTACCAAAAAACACCCACTCCCACCCTCCTTTCCTCAACTCAAACACAATCAGTCCAAAGGTAACTTAGGGAATGTTTCCTCAACCCTTTGCCAAGCATGTCATTGCCAGGAGGTTTACTAGAAACTAGCTCTCTCTCTCACACACAAACATACACATTCTAATATTGTGTCTACACTTCCCTTTTGGCTAGCTTCCTCTTTTTCACTGAGGGCTTGCAGTGGGATAAAGTCTTCCCTGTTACTGTGTGGCCAGCAGGCGTGCAGATGTTTGTGCCCTGCTCCTTGCCCATATGTTTATCAGATCACCGTGATGTTTCATAATCTGCACTATAAGCACTAAGCAGATAACAGACCCTTTGATTTGGGCCTGATTTCCCCTTATCCCCCATGTTAAATTTAGCACAGTGATTACTAAGTGAGATAATGGGCCTCAGTGGCCTCATGCAAATCTTATGGGACACACACACACACACATGCATACAGGCACACACCGGTCCTGCTCGGAGGATGTGAGCTTGTATGGTCAGAAAAGATGGAAGTGTAATGTTCAAGAATGTAATAGTCAGAGATGCCGATTATAAGATACAGCTAAAACAGTTTATCACATCTCTTTTCAGAGGAACCAAGTAATTCTTCAGTTCTGGCAAAACTTCCATTGATTGAAATATTATATTATTTTTACCTAATTTGTTTGCAACCTAACAGCATATCATTGTTGTTTTAGAGGCACAGTCCTATCAAGCCTCTTTGTAACTGGCACTAAGATATACTAAAGACACACCTGCTAATCATTAAATTCCAGTGTTTTCAGTCCCATTGCCACAGGTGTGTGGTACTTTAAATAGGATGCCACCATTGCAGCAAGTCATGAAATGTCGTTTCTTCTAAATATTCAATGATCGGCTATAAGGGGTATTATTGTAAAGTGTAACTGAGTGGTAAGGCTCATAATGTGTAAAAGTCACCAACGCTTTGTTGGGATTAACATCAGCATGATAACTGTGTACTGGGAGCTTCATGGTATGGGTTTCAATGGCCGAGCAGCTCCTGTAAGTGCAATGTATAGGTGGCCCAGTACTTTTGTCCCTATACTGTAACAACTCTTTCTTCATTTGTTGGACACGCATACTCTGCATACTCAATAGATGTCAACATCTAACAACAGTTAGATGAATATACATAGATACTGTATATATATATATATATATATATATATATATATATATATATATATATATATATATAAAAGAGAGAGAGAGAGAGAGAGAGAGAGAGAGTGTATATATATCAAATATATATAAAAGATTGCTAATTACATACCATAAAAAGAACACAGGCACTTAAAGAGGAAACGGGAGGCGAAAACGTTGGCATGACCTCACACAAGAATACAGCTTAATTGATTCGTGGATCACATGATAGAAGTCAGAAGATGGAGGAAGGGGGGAAGGCTACCAAGCAAGTTTTTTTAGAAGGGTGGGGTGAGGTTGTTGACCTTGTGGAGGGCACAAAGGTCACAGGCCTGTAGGCTACTGGTGCCTATCAGGAATTCATCCACAAAGACCTTCCATTTTAATACAATCACATCAATTGACAGCAAAGGATGATCAATGATGACAAGACAGGGTGATCTGCTGGGTCAGTGGGTTGTAGTGGGAACACAGTGTCCCTGAATCTTGAATATTAATCATCTCATTTCCTCGTTCTCTGATTATGTCTGCCACTTATTCATCTCGCAGTGTGTTTCTGTCCCTTTTTTCTTCCAGTATGTGCATTTCTGTGCATAACATCCATGTGTCACATGAATAAATGAGCATTGCATTCTGGCAGGTGGCATGTCTTTAATTTCCATGCGCACTAAACCATGAACAGATGGAACAGCATGGTATGTCTGGCATATTACCTTGTTGGTGGTCAAACTGAACTCGATGCCCTCGACGTTCATTTTCCTGCAACGCAACTGTCCTTTGTGAAGAGACTCAAAGTCACTGAATGCACAGAAAGAAAGAGATGTGCAAGTGGGAGCTACATACTAATGCTCTTCTGTTCTTTTACCTCACATGAGGTATTTATATCCCCAGCTTTCATTTCAAACTCCAAAAACTTCAAAACACATCATGCAAACAAAGCTTCTATATATAACGTGCTTTGCATACATTGCACATTTTTAATCTAAGTGTTGAATGCCAATGGGAACTGACATTTTTTTGCTTACAACAATCATTTTTGTGTGCTAGGCATGCTTTCATATTAAAAGCTTAAGGGTAGATGATGCGAGAGTGAGGGGCGGAGAGGAGAAGAAATACACCAAGGCTGCCACATGCCTGTCAATACTCCAACCAAAGCCAATTCTCTAGAGACCATCAGGGGGACCGTCAGTGGGAGCATTACTATGACAACGCCTAGACCCCCAAAATCAGGGCTTCAAAAGTGGAAAGGCGTCCCACTGAGTGAGTGGGGGACCACCTCCTACAGTCATTTACATCTCATTAGGAAATAACTGCCGTTTAGCAACGAGGTGCTTAAGCACATGCTTTTTCCATACCGTACACATGCACTGGTATATGCTACTCTTTTTATATTTCATACATGAGGCACAACCAGTTTATTTACTCAAGCAACACATTTTTAGTTCAATACATAGCACATTATCCTGCTGAAAGTATCTATTAAAAGATGGGCACACTGTGGTCAAAAAGGGATGGGCATGGTTAGGTAGGCTGAGATATTTAAACAATGCTCATGCTCAGCTGGTACTAAGAGAACCAAAAATATGCCAAGAAAATATCCCCCCATGTAAATTCTCACCCTAACATCCAAATGTTGCAGTAGAATTGAGACTCATCAGACCAGGCAAGTTTCTTCAGTCTTCTCTTGTCTTCTCTTGTGAACTGTAGCCTTAGTTTCGTGTTCTTAGCTGACAGGAGTGGCACCTGGTGTGATCTTCTGGTGCTGTAGCCCATCTGCTTCAGGGTTTGACATGTTGTGCGTTCTGCATTCCTTGGTTGTAACAAGTGGATTTTATGAGTTGCCTTCTTATCAGCTTGAAGCAGTCTGGCCAGTCTCCTTGGACCTCTGGCATCAACAAGGCATTTTTGCCCGTAGAACTGTCACTCACTAGATATTTTCTCTTTTTTGGATCATTCTCTGTAAATCCTGGTGATGGTGTCACGGTCCTGGGTCGGTGACCCAGTGTTTTGTGTTGTTTATTATTAATAGTCTTTGCTTTTGTCTTATTTAGAGTCTCTAGTCTTTGGTTTTAGTGTTATTTAGAGTTCTTAGTCTTTTGGTTTCTGTTCCATGTTTGCTCTGTCTCCCCTATCAGCCATATCCCCTTGTCAAGTCCGCATCTCTGTGTTATGTTTCCTGTTTTACTTTGACAGTCTGTGTCCTATGTTAATATTTTCAGTTTTGCTTCC
>VVHJ01001461.1:0-17002 GCA_015107715.1 Tylochromis polylepis
GATGATCCTATAAATTGTTGATTTAGGTGCAATCTTAGTACCCACATTATCCTTGCCTGTGAAGCCATTTTTATGCAACGCAATGATGGCTGCACACGTTTCTTTGCAGGTCACCATGGTTAACAATGGAAGAACAATGATTTCAAGCATCACCCTCCTTTTAACATGTCAGGTCTGCCATTCTAACCCAATCAGCCTGACATAATGATCTCCAGCCTTGTGCTCGTCAACATTCTCACCTGAGTTAACAAGACGATTACTGAAATGGTCTCAGCAGGTCCTTTAATGACAGCAATGAAATGCAGTGGAAAGGTTTTTTTGGGATTAAGTTAATTTTCATGGCAAAAAAGGACTATGCAATTCATCTGATCACTCTTCATAACATTCTGGAGTGTATGCAAATTGCTATTATAAAAACTTAAGCAGCAACTTTTCCAATTTCCAATATTTATGTGATTCTCAAAACTTTTGGCCACGACTGTACATCTATTATAACAGCACATATATTATAACAGCATGGCTTCAAAGTAGAAGAGTCCAGATGCTGGACTGACGCAGACTCTACGCTCCAGACTTTTCCTGCATTAAACAGTTTGTGCATCATGAAATTAAAAGTAAATTCCCAGTCATTTACAAGATGTTGTTAAAAGAAGAACAAATGGTAACATGTACCTGTCCTAACTCTGTGTGGTTAATAAAATATGGGTCTATGAGATTTACAAATCATTGCATTCTTCTTTTATTTACATTTTAAATATCAGCCCTACTTTTTTGGAAGTGAATCTTAGATTTTCCTGTACTTTTACCTGCTTTAACCTCTTCCTTCCTAATATATCCTAATCTTGATCCAGTCCATATTTGTAAAAAATTAATAATAATCATTTCATTTCGTTAAAAATTAATAATAATCTGGCACCATTTTAAGGTAATTTTTGAAGCAAAGACAGACATATACAAATACAAATACAAAACCCAAGGTTTGTTATTTTGATCTGTTGTTGACTGAATTTGTTTGGTTTTCAGGTAGAAATTTATAACAGTGGCCTCTTGCTTATGGTGTCGATGGATCCTTTAATTTTCATCTGAACCACAGCAAGGCAGTAGGCACAAGAAATAAAATCAGACCGTATTCAGCTCGTTTGACAAAGACAATTGATATTAACATTGCTCGTACGCCTTTGGACTTCATAAAGAGCAACAGTTCAGAATTTTGCCTTTTAAAGAGATATTTATAATCTGGCTGCAAAGGGCATATTCTCTGCAGGACTTTATAGTGCTATTTTAATGACAGCTTAGTGGGCCACATATAATTCACACATAGTGCAGTATTAGAGACAGCACAGTTTTGGTTCTTGTCTGCAGGGAGTTATTACATTGTCCTAGTGACGGAACCAGTGGAGGGCTTGGTCTGTCAGACTCTGCTTGTGCATAGAAGTGTTTGTAGCTTAAATGAGCTTTATTAACGGTACAAAAAAGGTGGATGTATCCTCAGTGAAATGTGAAGCCAGGTTTAAGTTCCTTAAACCTGCGGGGGGGGTTTCTAATGGCCAGCAGGGGATGAATTCACAGTAAACAAAATTTGGATTGAGAAGCATTTAAGGGATGGCCAAAGTAATTAAAAATTATATTAAGGAAAGTATTAATTTATAAAGTGAATTTATCCATGCTACAGTTAATAAGATATTTCACTCAAGAATGTCAACCAAGCCAACCAACACTAGAAACAGCAATTTTCCAACATAATATTTACCATATTCGTACTTAACTAAGAATTACCAGTTTTAACAAATTTAAAAAAATGATATATATATATATATATATATATATAATCTTATAAGACATGCAGTACAGCTTAACCAACAAACATTATGCTTTTTTATTTTTATTTTTTATGTGGCTAAAAATATATATGCAGTCACCTTAAGGAGATGATATGTATTGATCAGGTGAGAATGTGGAAAAAGTAGAAGTACTTTTTATATCCCACATGTATACACAGCCAATTAAACAGAAAAAAGCAAAGAGCTCAATAAATTAAAATCGAATATTGTACAATAAGAAGCTTTCTTCTAGAACAAATGCAGGTTTCCTGTGTATGTCCCTGTGGTTGCTTAGCTTAAACAGATGTTAGAGAAAGTGTTCTGCTGCATGTCCATTAAGTGGATCTGTTTATTATCCACAGCCACAGTCATTTGGATGACCCCAGCGTCACCTAATGGAGAAATCCAAACAGCAAAAATGACGAAATCCCTCTGCGAGTAATACGGACGTATACCAACAATTATCAGTTCAATATTCAGACCACAAGAATATTTATTCACAGTAACATGTCTGGGATTGCGTCACTTTTCAGTCACGCTTGGTCCAGTCCCTTCACATTTCCTCTTACCGCTCAGATTCTCCGTCACTGTGGTCAGAGAAGTGTGAGTGTGGTCTCACTACCATGCTGCAACGGTCCATGAAGCACACCATTCACAGTGCTCCTTCTAGGGTTTAATCAGGTCACCAAAATCATCCATATTATTGTCCAAACACCTCACAGACCCCATAATGATCACAGAACAGCACTAAAACCCCGTCGTTTTCTCTGTGGGCCCTCTGGCCTCGCTCTGAGGAATAGAAATGATCAGCCTGTGAAGGTTCTCAGTTGGAAAAAGTGTAAAGAAAAACCAATAGACTTGTAAAACTTGACTTTACAAGACCTGCAAAACAAAAAGTAGCCATTTCACTTTTCCTTGAATCACAAATAAGAAAATCAACTTTACCAGGTGATAAAGCTGTCAAAATAATAAATAAATAAATAAAAACTACAATGTGAGCTGCTACAACTCAACACAGTGCCAGGAAGGGAAAACAAAACAGGCATACATTTATTATGAAGACATTTCATTCTAATGCATAGAGTGACAGCATAGTGAGCCATGGGAGTCTCTGGACTCTAACCACCTCATAGCAATAAATAAGTTTATATACAGCAGAGCAGCAACCTGATGCTTAGATGGTTGTCTTCTTCCTATTCATACATGGCAGTGAGCGCTGTCAGTATCTGGACACCAGCAGTTTATACCAGTCCTTTATAATGTATGTACTCCTCACGGTCACTGAAGTGCTTTGATACTAATACTGTCTGATACTGTTATTAAAGTGTCAGCAGTGTGATATCAGTGGTATTGTATCATGCTGTTTGAAACATGCTGTGCATCCATTTGAAAGCCTTGTCACAGAGCCTGTCCTTGGCAAAATACATGTTGTCATGATGATCGTGGTACCTTTTGATCCTCTAGATCAAAGAATTCTGTCCGTGTACATTTCAATGCGCATACCTTTACACAGCTGTGTGTACCAGTGGATTTTTGTACTGTATATTATTTCCTTGCTTGTTTGAGTTTCATGTTTGCCCTTCCTCCCCTGCTAGTCCCTATTTTTCACAATCAGCTTCCTAAACTTACAGATTTGTGGATGTTTTATGTGAGAAGTTATTTTCTCAGTTACACAGGCAGAAGTTCAGAGTGCTCATTCCTTCTTTAACATGGCAAAAAAAATATCAAACAAATAAAACATAAATTTCCAAGTGTATTAACGAAGAGCTTGACTGGTCTACAAATAATCTCTATCAGCCTCACTGAACGTGCCATTTGTCACATAAGATTGTGAGCAAATGAAAACTACTGCATCCAAAACCTTGTGGATTTGTCCCCTCTGAAAGCAAGGCTGAATTTCAGCACCCCTTCTGTAGATAAAATGATGAATAGCCAATCAAAATCTGTAACTTGTGGCACTTGCGGCATGTCATCGTGTGGCATGTTATCTGCATTCAATCTAAATTCGCAACACTGTAGTTCGTATGCCTGCCTGCAGCCAGCACGGAAAAATAGTATGAGGACATACATTTTTGCTTAAAGTAAAAAGTGGACTGGCAGTTTTATATAGCACTTTTCTACTCAATTTGAGGCCTCAAAGCATTTTCTTACTACAAGCCTCATTCACACAAACATTCATACTAGAGCTTTTTTTCCTGCCTAAGCACTTTTAACCTAACTTTCAGCCACTCAAAAACTCCAACATATGCTTCAGGGGCGGCTCGGGGTCAGTATCTTGCCCAAGGATACTGTGCAGGTTGGAGGAGCCATGGATCGAACCACAGACCTTACAATTTGCTCTCTCTCTCTTGAGCCAAAGCCACCCCAAAAATAGTAGCAAAGATCCCAGTAAATTTATTTACATATACTATATCCTGTATATGCTGTTTCTTTGAGATGTTCAGTGTTTTGCAGCACTAGAATTGTGATGGCAGATGGAACATTATTCATCTTGTTGTGCATAATACATTGAGTAGCTGTAAATGCTGAATTAGGTATTTTTTATTCTTGGACTCTATAGCATTAGCTTTGCATGACTGATGTTCAAAGTAATCCTTATTTGGATTAATCCTTATCTGAAAAAAGTTATTTCAGCTCCATGAACTCCTTCCTTCAAAGTCAAAGTTAACTTTATTGTCCTTTGGCCCAGAAAGCAAGGAATGCATAGTAGATTGAAATTGTTTTTCTCTTAGATATAAAGTAGTAAACAGACTACACATACTTATAAAATATTTGAGGGGGGGGGGGGTGTAAGTATTGCACATCAATAATGAAGGTTAGGTACTATGAACCTTCGTAGAGATGAATATTTTTTTTTTTAAATGTCCTCAAGTTATATAAACACTTACATGCTGAACAAGGTAGTTGCAGTGAAAAAGACAAAATTAGGAGGTTGAATGTACATGTGTGTGAGTTTGTGTGCATAACACTTCTGGGAGTGAGTATTTATAGTGTATGATTGTGTATATTTAAAGAGGGTTCAGGGCCCTGTACTACGAAGCAAGTTAGACATACCCAGCTATTGTACTGTTATCTGTATTTACTTACCTTAACATTCGTAATCAGGATAAGCTGACCAGTCGCAAACATGGATAAGTGTACTGGTAGCAGAGTGACTGATTTTGCAAAGAAGATAAAAACTATAATATCAGTAAAATCTAAAAAGGTTAAACACATCATACAGACTGAAAGTAACAGCTGCTGCAGATAAATCAGCCGTGTGAGTGTGTGTGTGTGTGTGTGAGAGAGAGAAAAGCACTGTACAGTAGTTTAGTATTGAAGGTGCTGTATGAATGTATGAGTGCTTTAAATGTTTTAGTCAGAAAGACTGGAAGGGAGCTGTTAAATTTAAAAAGCTTAGCCTATTTGAAGCAGGCAAAGAAAGCCATCAAAATGCTTACTGTATACTGCAAGTTAACGGGCTCATCAGTATCACAGTTCTATCATTAAGGCATGAAGAACCTGATGGATTATAATCGGGGATTTCATTATATAAATGTTTAAAAGACTGTTTTAGTTTTTATTCTTTTCGCTGTAGCCCTGGTGGTGTTTAAAGCTATGAGAGTACAACAACAGATTTCAAATGTAGGCTTAGTCTTTGTGCAAATTTGTTCTAAGCTCAGCGAGTACAAATAGATGCTCTGTTTTAGGAGCATAGATTAATGCTTAGAAAACAATGAAATTGTTGAAAATCAAATGTTCTTCAAATGTTTGAAGCCAACAGGGCAAAAAAAATCAAGGAATAAAGGTGTATTCAAGGCTCTACAAGACAAAGACACTAATAACAAAAACTTAAGACCCTCCTACTATCTGCTCACAGAAGGATCTTCTAGGAATAGTGATGCAATTTTCCAGGGAACTGATTGGTCAGTAGGATTTCATACCTGTTAACATTCATGTTACCTAGATAAGATGAAATCCTGTTGCATAGTACAGGCCTCGGGAGTCTGATTGTCTGTGGGAAGAAGCTCTTAAATTACATCGCATGTTGTGGTGGGTATTTTGGAGTTTTTTGGCTTTTTATTTTGCGTGCCTCTTTGCTGCTTTGTATGGTTTGTGGTCTGTTCTGTTTTGTTGTTGTTGTTGTTGTTTTTTTCCTGTGGATGTCCCCAGCCACACCTGGGGCCCAACTCGCAATGTTTAGGTATCCACATACTTTCTGGGTTTTCACACAACATATTTTGTTTTGTATCACTTTAAAGTTGCTTTAATATAAAAGCACAGACTTCCACAGAAGGACTAGAAATCCCTGAGCTGGCTGTAAGAACACCAAGTGCTTTCTGTAGGCACACAAGCAGAGAAAATAAAGCAGTGTTAGAAATAAAACCAAATCCACGAGTACAGAATAACCTAAAAACGGCTAATGTACAGTATATCCGAGGAAAAGTGGATGCTGTGTACTCAAATATGCTGCATATGTATGAGAGTGTGCGTGTGTGTGTGTGAGGGAGAGGCACACACAAAGACAAAGAGGGGCGGTGCGTGGGGATGCATTAAGAGGGTAAGATGTATAGCAGCAGGGCTTTAGGGCTCAGCAGAACGGAGGAAGGTGATAATTCACAGCTCTGCAGCTCCTCCACATGAGCTAGGCAACCACTGTCAGAGTCGACCCCTACTGCTAACCTCACACTGTGACAACACATCCTCGGCATAAATATTAATCTCTCTCAGAGTGATCTGCTGCTGATTTTGCTGCTTAAACAAGCAAAGGGGTTTCTGTTTATCCTATAATTTCCTGCATCCTCCTCTCATCACATCCTCAGGCTGGTGCCTGTAGAGTCAGTTTATCCCAGCGGTCACATCAGCTGTCCTACACGCCCCCTTCCTCACTCCCTTCATCCTGTAATTGCAGCCCAAAGGCCAAACCAGACCGATAAGCAAATTAATTAAGAATAGGTCACACAGCAATCCTCAATCATTAATTGTGCTCTGACCCCATTTGGGCTCTGATCTAAAGCAAGTCAATGTTGTTTGAGAGATAACAAACATGACTGATAGTGTTCCACTGTGTGTTTTTCTATCCAGGTATGCTTTTACTGCATTGGCAGTGTGTTTAGGGTCATTGTCATGCGCAAACATGAAACTGTTGGCAATCAGATGTGTACCATGTGGTATTGCGTGGTGGATCAAAATCTGATGGTACTTTTCTGCCTTCACAATTCCATCAATTTTGACAAGATCTCCAACACCACTGGCTGAAATGACAAACCATAATCGAGCCTCCACCAATGTTTTACAAATGGTTGTAGACACTCACTGTTTACCTCTCTCCTGATCCTCTCTGTACATACTGACAATGATTTGAACCAAAATTTTAAAATTTGGATTCATTACTCCATCAGACCTGTTGCCGCTGATTCTCAGTCCAGTTCTTGTGTAATTTGGTGTACCTCAGCCTTCCAGGGGGATCTTTTCTGACGAGGCTTCAGTGAACAGTAGCTGCATTAGCCGAAGGGCCAGATGCATCTCCCAGATCTCGGGTCTGGTTTTTTGCTGGATTATTTTTCTATTTCTACGGCATGACTTTCAGATCTTTCAGTTCATCTGCTATAGATAGTTCTTTTGTACTCCACTTCTCCAGTTTCCTCAAATAACAGCATACCATACATTTTTCAGCTAATAGCTCTTTAGAAATCACTTAGCTGGTGCAAAAATAATATTTTATGCCTGACAAACTTTGTTGTCTTTGGCATTTTTCATAGGTTTAACTGAAGAAATGGGAACTGCTAGTAACAACTTTAAAAATTACAAAAAAGTCTGATTCCTTAAAACGCAAAATATACCAAAAAAAAGCGGTAGAAATTTGAATGGTAAATTAGAAATTTGAATGGCATACCTGTGCTCAGTGTGTTGCAAGTACAACAGATCAGATTATAGTGTGGCATGATGACCATCAGTCTGTGTAAAGATAAATAGGTACAGAAACAGTACAAACACAAAGTAGATAAATCTGAAACAATGACTGATGGTAAATACACATTGCAGTGGTTTTTATGTAAATGTTACCAATACACACACATTTAAACTCTGTCAGCTGTAAACTGGAACTATCATAGTGATTGTGCTTGATCGGGCACAGACTTCGAGAGGGTGTGATTTCCAAACCAACGGATCCCGTCTGTCAGCAGGGCGCTGGTCTCCACTGAAGCTCACAAATGCATTTGAGTTAGCAATCTCAAGATTGCAGCTGATATATGTCTGCTTACAGTTCATCATGAATATATTGACAGCAAGTCTAATGAAATGTAAAATCTCTGATAGGAGATGTGGGTTTCCTTGCACACCATCTGGATAAGCTTTATAACAAGATGTGGTCTGACTTAAAAAATACTTTTTTTTTTGTATTTTCAGTGGGATTTGGCAAAATCTGGAGATCTTGTATATATTTTATTATTTCATTTCAGCTTTTTAGAACATAAGTGCTACACTGTTATAAGGGAAACCTTTTTTTTTACATGAGTGGCATTGCCACAAAGAGTTTCTGTGCAACTTTATGGCACACCCATACAGGTGCTTGACACGTCTATCGCCTGTCAAATGTCAAGTTAGGAATACAGTCCAGTTTTCAGAATTGTTGGTATTAATTTCCTTTCAATTCTTAACTATCTCTTACCTATCTATCTGCTTTAACACTACCTCTACATTAAATCTGTATAAGCAATCAACAAAATCAGCAGTTTGAGTGAAACTTCAATCACAAACTTCAATCAAATAAGGAGATTACTTGAATATGAATGCAAAATCAAGTCTGCCAATAATAATTTCAGCTGTACAGAAATATATGTTTCTGTTTATGAGTCAGATGTATAATAGGTGTGATCATTTGCAGGCAGCAGACATGCATTGCGACGGGAGGATAATCAAATAATAATCATCAGGGCCGTGTGTTTTATAACCACGTCTTTTAAATTAGCCAGTCTTCTAAGGGTGTCAAACACTCCTGATCTGTCTCAGATTGATGTCTTTACTAATTTTTATTTTCAAATGCCTGGAAGATTTTCCCAAAGATAAAAAATTTAAGTTTTTCTTGTTCATATTTATTTAGCTTATCTGGCACCACTGGGTTGAAAGAAACCTTTGCAGTAATAAGTGGTCACAACTGTCCCATTAATGAAGTTGATTTGCAGTCCACAGGTGAGATAAGAGGACGGTTGATTTCACGTCTTGGATGTGTGCAGAATAAAAACAGCTCATGAGATCTGAGTCCACCACTTAAACCTGCTTGTTTACGGCTTCTTCTATCGGCGATGGAGCATTATAGTGTGATGTTCGAACGGATATTTAAACACAGTCACCCTGCGAATGTAGGTCCATAATGCCCCTTTAAAGTTAACATATTCAAGTTCTGACAGATGAAAGCTAATGATGGAGTAGAAAAGCTGTTGTATTCTGTTTTTCTGAGGTTCTAATATTTCAATACACCAGAAGAAACCTTGTCAGGTTTTAATACCAGGCTCTGCCCTGCAAGGTTAGGCCCAATCTGTACCATCATTATTTGCAGTCAACTGTTACAGCTACAGCATGGTAATCTTCCCTCTAGCCTTTCTCCAGTTGTTTTCCTCAACTTGTTATAAACGTGCATGAACCTGTGTGAGGAAAAATGGTACTGAACTGTCCACAAACAGAGTTCAGGAATGTGAGAAATTGTGTAAATCTGCACTTTTAGTGAGAATTAAACTTGTTTTCATGGTAAAAAGAGCTGTAAATATACAGACTGTGATTGTTCTTGTCAGTTTTACACTGTTCTCAAAAGTCAAGAAGAAAACTCAATTAATTTCGTTGGTCACTAATGTATAGTTTTGTTTTCACTGAAGAAAATCTCTGCATCCTCATTAAAGTTAGAACACAAGGCAGTGTAGACAGACAAATTCATTGTCAAGTTAATGTCACAGGGTTAATCTCAGTCACAGCTGTCATATTTAAACAAATAGTTTTATTTTGACACCACAAGATCAACTTTCTTGGTTTTAGTTATATCCACGTCTACAGGATTTTTTGTTTGTTTGTTTGTTTGATTGTTTTCTGACACACAATCAGCCTGTGAGGGGTACATGCTACTGCTCCACATACAGTAAAGGCATTTGGTCTGTCTTACCTTATTTGACAGAAATCTCTACATTCTTGTTCTTTCTGACCATTTGGTGCTTGAGTAAGTGAAAGGGCAACTGCTGTAACAAAATTAAGTAACAACACAATCATATTACAATGTTGTTGATTTTCTTTGACTACTTAATCTCTTTGTTGGGGTTGGGAGCATGGCATAACTACACAGAACAAGCCCTGATTTATTATAATATCTGGTCATGTAATAACAGATGTTCCTATCCGTTTCTAATTATTTCCCACCATAGTTACCGTGGTCTGAATCATTTAATGGGTGTGTAAAATGTAGAGCTTTTTCCAGTGATTTGTTTTTTTGTAACACAGAGAAATCTCCCAAATGAACAAAAATGTGTCACTACAAACCACATGAGAACATTCAGTCCACTTATTGGGAGCTACAATAATGAATACATTGAGAAGTTTGCTGTGTTTTGGACTGAAGAATTTACATTCATTTTATGGCTACCAGCTACAGCAGTCAGCATGTCTGTGGCACTCTTCCACATTCCAGAATGAAAAACATATACATGGCTATGTTTAACTCAGACCCGGAACAAGCTTAGATCCCATTCTCACCACATGAGAACCACTCTGGAATTCTTTTGAAACTGGACTGAGACCACCTCCTCCAAAGGGTTTTAGTCTCAGTGTAGCTGTTTTGGTCTGCACCCAGTTTAGATTTTTTTCTACGCTAGTCATAATCATAGCTACTCCCACTTTTAACCACATACACAGTCTGAGTGATAATTTTAAGATATAAAAAAAAAATATGTATCTGGACTGCATATAAACGATAGGTATGACTTCCAGGATATGAAAAATTCATTCATTCTTTTTGATAGCCAGCAAGGGGAGCCTTCTCTGGTTGCAAAAAGAAATCCAGTTGTAGAGAAATTGTGGGGCTAATGGTCTTAATCGCTAGTGCCTCATCTTATTTACATGATGCTCATAAATAAAGGTCAGTTTTAGAGTAAAACAGAAGAATAAAACAAGCTATTCTTCAGGGCAGGACTGCCTTTTGATTGACAAGTTGCTACCACATGAGGGTCCCTTGGTTTCTCAGTCAGAGTCATCCTTTCCACATCACATTTGATTTCAAAAGACTAAGCTAGCAAGAGTGAAATTCCTTGAAACAGGATTTCATTAACCAGTGGCTCTTGTCATGATGACTGCATTCATCTTTGATATACAGTCTGTGCAATTTTCAGCAATTATGTCTGGGGATGAACCTAACACTTAGCTTATAAATCAATAGTGTATTTCACACAATCTTTTGGGTTTTTAGTTGTTATTTTCATGTTTAAATTTTTTTTTTTTAAAAACTATGTTCTTCTATCAGATAATATATATACACTGATACCAGTATGTCTGTGACTGGTTAGTTTAAGCTGATGGATGTATTGGTTCGGCTCTAGAAAACAGCATGTAACCATGCAGCTGTAAAAATTATTTTTATTGCTGCGATTGTTCTACTGCTTAATTCCCCACCCAGAATTCAGACTGGTACAAAGTGGAGTGTGACAACCATGTGGAGCTGTCATACACATTTTGCCCACTGTTTTCAGCGTCTACTTGTCTACTCAACTCACTACAAGTAGATGTGGTGGAATAATATTGTGCCGCACACTACATTATTGTGACCCTGGCACGAGCAGAGACTGACTCAACGAGACGCATCTTCTCATATCTTTTTCCGCTCAAGTTTTCCTCCTTATTTTAAAACCGAGTCAAACTCTGGCAAAGATAAGGGTTGTGACATTTAAATGGGCAAGTTTTTGAACTGACTTTATCTGATTTGCTCTTTATCGACTGGATGTCGGCTGTGGTCCTAGCCGTTGTTGTCTGTCACTCTGATAAAATTGCCAATCCGTTTATCTGGCATTTAACAAACCCTGCCAATGAATGACCTCAGAGATGGACCAGGTCCAGTGAACAGGCCGGCCTTTTCCGGATATCCATTAACTGTAAAACCACAGCCTTACAGTAAAAGTGGCCTCTCTCCATCCTCGCATTTTCCAGCAGAAGTTATTAGCACGAGTCTGCAGGTGTTCCACTCCAGTAGAGTGATGACCGATTTCATTAGTTCCCTCAAGTGCCAATCTGCCCTCTAATATGACAGCAAGAGACAGACTAACATGCCTTCTGTGGCCTCTTCAGTTCAATCCACTGTGCCCTTGAGGTAAATAACCGGGACATAGATGCTTTAGAGAAATTCTCGCGGTAAGCATTGCAGCGATTAATATTCGGGCGTGGCAGCATCACAGTTCACCTTGGGCATTAAACAGTTGTTGGCTCTGCTCAGATTGGGACACTGCAACAGCTACAGCCGATGATACACACAGTGAAGTGCTGAAAAGAGTTGAGGATGAGGTGAAGACAGAGAATAGGAAGGGAGGAGAAGGTGGCGCCAAGCCTGTTTCTTTCTCCTGCTTCTGTCTGTACAAACACAGGCAGACACCGACCCTGAAGCTGTGACTTTGAAGTTGTGTCTTTGATTAAGGAGTTAATTAAAGAAAAGCTGCATGCAGGCTAGCAGATAACTGAGAAAAGAAAGGGAGGAGGCAGTGAGAGAAAAGGAGTAGAAGTGATATTGGCAGTTTATAAGTTGCCAAAGTGCCAGAGAGTTTTTATGATTGACAGAAAAACCAGCTGGCACTACAGAGATGGATATAAAGGCTGTAAACACCACCCACATGTGTGAACAGCACAGTATCTGTCCTCCTGCAAGCTGTGGTGCTGGCACCACAAAGCGATAATGATAATAGATGGTAGTAGGACAGCTGGAAAAGGGAAGTAGAATGATAGTTTATATGTGGAATTAAGAGCCTGATAGATAGTTTGGTGTATATGGGAGTGACATCTTCTGTCTACCTTGATCTGTTTCCTGCCACTCGAACACACCTCCTATTTCTGTAACATCTACCTCTTTCCGGTTTCTTCGATTTCTTTCTTCATCTCGTCCCACGTTCTCCTCCTCCTCCATCAGGCATGACCTCATCTTTCACTAAAACATCTTTTAATTGTATTTAACTGCCTCCACCACCACTCCTCTCCCTGACCTGTTCTTCACCCCTTCAATTCAGCTTGCTTCTTCACTCCATCACCCAAATAAAAAAACAAGACATCAATTTTAAAAATAAAATAATACAAGTCCTGATTGTCTTTGTCAATCATTTGTCTCTTTTCTTTTCTTTTCTTTCATCTAGTCTGGGTTTTATAAGGGTGTGGCAGGCTCACAGGTAACCCTGTCCAGTCTGGTGAATCAATCCCGTGCCATGCTGGAGGAGCAGGCCCGCCACCTGCTGACAGAGGCGGAGCGACAGACCATGGTCTACTACGTGGAGGAGTACCGGGACGGACACATAGGAGTGGAGCAGCTGGTCATGGCGCTGTTTGAGCTGCTGAACACACACGCAAAGGTAATCTATGAGGAGGCTTGTGTCAGTCTGACAAACTAAAGAGAAAGATCAAAAGAGAATACATTTTCTTTCTGTGTTCTCCTGTAAAGTCTCTGTGTGGGATTGAAGTTTTCTTAGCTCTTCTGAGATTTATGCTTGTTTTGTTTTTCCTTCCTCCCCCAGCTCTTAAAAGTGTCTTGATTTTCTCATAGTCTGCAGAAGTTCACCTTATAAAAAAAACACAATAAATCAAAGACGTTTTATTTCCAATTTCTTAAGTAAACTGCAGTATCATGAGCCGACAGAAAGCCTGCCCAAATGGCATTAATGTATTTAGAGATACTGTACCAACTTTTTTTTTCTTTTTTTTTTTTTTGCTTCAAGTACAACAAGAAAGCAATTTCATTTTAAAAAATAATTTAGAAAACTAGATTTTCTTCAACTTTAATAAGCGTGACCACAAATGACCACAAAATAAAGCTTATGTATGGATAAAGGAACTCCGTGTTAGTGCACTTAGTTTTCTCAGTATAATGTGTAAAGTGTACCAAAAAAAACAAACAAAAAAAAACCCATAAATGAACAAAAAACACGATTTAGAATCATTTCAAAAACCAGCCTGTGTCGGTTGTTTTTCACAGGGAAAGCTAACACTGAAAACTCTCTCACTTTCAAACAGGAAATGTTTTAACATAATTCTCTGTATCTGACACAGTTTTTCACATGAAGTCCAAATACCTCATGCACTACGTAGTTTTCATTTAATAGGAGAATGTACCCAGGACCAGGCTGCATAGTGCTCCAGCTTCACCATGGTTACTGCAGCTGATCTGATGCCACTGTAGACAGTCTGTGTTGTCGACTGACTGCACATATGGAGTGACTCATTCCCAGCTCTTTTGTCCACTCTGCTATGCTTAGGCATTGGATCTATTTTTATCAGAGCAGCGCATGCAGCTCACGTAAGGGCCTAGATTAATGCCTTTCATTATTAGCAATTAACCTAAAACTCAGTGGTGCATTTTATTTGTTTCTGAAATTGTTTAAACAAAGCAAAACTAGCTTCTTATGTTTGTGGTTAGAGAGAAAGAAGCAGAAGATCATGGGATGGAATAAAGGAAGGAGACCACCCTTCTGATTGTGTTTGGCCTTTCTCTGCTCTCTACAATGACTTACTGCACCTTAACAAAGTCATATTCACAACGCAGCTATTCACATTTACATATTTTCCAGTTCAGACAGTAAAATGGGAATGCAATTTGCTCATAAATACTCTGTTGACCAGCAGTCATTACCAATCTGCTCAGCTGCAAATGTAATTATTTTATATTCATTGCATCACCAGGAAAAAAGTAAACACAATTACAGGTTAATGACAGGAGCGTTGCAGCTAAAGTAGAAAGAAAATATGATCTGCTGTTATATGGTTGCGTCTGTAGAGTTATGATGATACACAGTTTAATTGTATTTTGGTTCTCTACATCAAAATAATATATTATTCAAATAGTTCAGTCTAGGGCTAGTTACAATATCAGATTTTTACTACGCAGTTATACAACGAGTGTGTTATCAAGGATACTCGTTACTATCTTGGAGCAAAAAACATAACAGACAATTACCAAAGAACCAATTTTAAACTGTATCTTTCAATTTGTTACTAACCGGCTGGTCACAAAAATTAAATAATATGCAAGTGACCCCATCAAGAAGCCATTCTTAAAGAAGGGAAACAGGAGGAAAATGTGAGGTATGTCAAATTACACAAGAACTGGACTAAAAATCAGCAGCAGCAGCAGGAGTGATGGATCCAAATTTGAAATATTTGGTTCAAATTGTCATCAATAAGTACATAAGAGGTCAGGAGAGAGGTGCAACAGTGAGTTTTCCTAAGAGATTCAGGCTGTGTGGAGGAATAAAAGTGGTCATATGAATATTGACTTTCAAACTCAGTAGATTTGTCTGAACTCTGTTTTCCATATATGCTTGCGCATTTAAATAAATTGGTGGACCTGTTTCCTGTTTTTCTCACAAATTATAAATAAAAGACTTTTGCATGGTAATGTAAGCACAAAATCATTGTTTCATTTTTAAATACTACAGTTATTGTTAGGACTGGGTTCACTCACTACTACCCATTAGCAGCAGCAACTACCCATTAAATACCACTACTCCCTGAGAGTGGCATTTAATGGGGAATTGTAACTGGATTCACATGTCAAAGGTGTAGTTCATTATTGGTTTTGTCAGTTGAGAAATAGCAGTACATTTAATTCTGTTGCATCAAAACATTTTCCATCCCTAAATCTGGACTTAACCAAAGTGTCATGGTCCCCACTCTTTGGAATGCTCTGCCCTCCACTGTAAGATCAGTGGACTTGTTCTGCATTTGGATAGCATTTTGCTTCTTTTTTTTCTCTTTATTTTTATCTCTGACATCCTGGTGTTTTGTTGGGTTTTTTGGGGGGAGGGGTGTTTGTTTTTGTGGTTGGTTGGTTTGTTGGTTGGTTTTAAGTAACTTGTGTTAAAAAGCCCTATATAAATAAATTAACTTACTTGAACTTGTAAACAAGTTCACACCCCCAGTAATATTTGGTTAATTGTTCCTCAGCAAGTTGCATCCACCACCATGTTTAACAGCATAGGTTTAAAAGCCTCATCTTTACTCCTCTAAACAAACCTCTTGTCATTGTGGCCAAATACCTCAACCTTCGTCTCATCTGACTATACATTTTTTTTTTCCCAGAAGTGATTTGGCTTGTCCATATGGACAGCTACAAATTTCAGTCAAGCTTGAAGGTGTTGATTGTTGAGCAGGGGCTTCTTTCTCGGTTGACCTCTTGTTAGTCCATGATGATGTAAAACTTCACTGTGAACAGTGACACTGTTGTTCTAGCAGTTTCCAGGTCATAGCAGGGTTATTCCTGAACTTTCTAACCACTTTTCCCTCTCAGGGTGACAGATTGGGTTTTCTTCCAGACCATGGCAAAGTGGTGACACTTTGAATAACCTGTACCTACATACAGTTGTGTGGACTGATGACCTTGGAGTCTGCAGTTGTTTAAAAATGACTTCAAGATACTTTGAAAAATTGTGTAAATCTGTAATTTTCCTTCTTAGATCTTGGTCAATCCAATGAGTGCTGTCAAACTGTAGTTTGTAGTAAACCACTAACGCGAAAGTAACAGGCCTTGGCCCTGTCAAGTTAAAATTACACTGTAGAACCTTGAGCACCACTTTTTAAAAGATTTAAATGAGTGTATACACACAGACACACACACACACACACACACACATATATACTCAACAAAAATATAAATGCAACACCTTTGTTTCTGCTCCCATTTTTCATGAGATGGACTTAAAGATCTAAAATTCATTCCAGATACTCAATATTACCATTTCTCTCAAACATTGTTCACAAATCAGTCTAAATGTGTGATAGTGAGCACTTCTGCTTTGCTAAGATAATCCATCCCACCTCACAGGTGTGCCACATCAAGATGCTGATCTGACATCATGAGTAGTGCACCGGTGTACCTTATACTGCCCACAATAAAAGGCCACCCTGGAATGTGCAGTTTTGTCTCACAGCAAAATGCCACAGATGCCACAAGCATTGAGGGAGCGTGCAATTGGCATGCT
>VVHJ01001462.1:0-16635 GCA_015107715.1 Tylochromis polylepis
CGCCCTGGGCAATTATGCTCTTTTGAAATGCAAATGATGGCATGCCCATGTGCGAGTGTGTGTTGCTGCATGGCTGGGTGTGTGGGTGGGTATACGTACAGGTCTTTGTGTGTCTTCATTCACATCTGTGGGTATGGGTGCGTTTTTCCCGTAACTTATCTTTAAAGCACCTAAATCCGCTGGCACCCTGGTGCAGCAGCAGTCAAATACAATAACATCTAAAGCGCTGCTACCTTGTGCTCGCTCGGTCCATAGAAGGGACCCTCCAAAACGCAGCGCCGACAAAGAACATACCTTCAATTAGCTAAACGATTAACATTTTAGAGGAAGTCTGTGTTTGGGTCCCATGGGCTCCCTCTGCGCCCCACCAGTCTCCTTTTCATATTCAAATTCACAACATAAAAGTTAGCCATATCTAATCCTAAAAATGGGTCTTTTACTATTTTGTAAGGAGATAATGCCTGAAGTTTTTGCAAGCAGCATAATTGCCAGGTTATGGAGGAAGGTGTACCATTACGTTAGACAACCATCGTGGGCATGGGTGCTAAGAACAGAACAAAGCTCTGATATGCAGCACAGAGCTGTATGATATTGTCTTTTCTAATTTACTCGGCGATTAGTCAGTCATACTAACCTACATTCATTTAAACAAGTGCCTCTCTGAGGGTAGCCTCAACGCTTCAGTGGATTTGTGGTCATTATCATGTTGTGCCGTGGTTTGGTCTTCTCCATGAGAGACGCCACTATTGATTTGTTTCATTTTTGTGTCTGGCTGCTGTCACTTAGCCATGGCATCTTGGTGCAGTGTAAGCAGGGGTTGCCCATCTGCCCGCCCTCCATAATACAGTGTGACAGTGTAATAAAATGGTACAGCGTCGAAGCCGTAAACTTTGCGTGAACTTACACCACGCTCATGTGCCATTAGGACTGGATGAAACTCCTCTCAGACGCTTAACCCCGGGTCGGGTAAAGTGAATTTCTCTCGGCTGGGCCACTTAGAGGATGCGCAGATGTGTCTGTTTAACCTTTTTTTGTGACTTTAGACTAAAAATTCATGGCAGTACGCTGTCAGTTCTTAGTAATGCTACACCTCACATTTAGCAGATTCAAATTCAAACTGCATTTGCATCCAGCAGCTCTAAGGTGACTTTATATAACCCACAACAGGAAGTAGAGGTAAATCATTATTTATTATTAACAATTTTCATTGTACAATAAGAAACACAAAAAGAGCCTAACTCACAAAACAACTAACTCAGAGTGGTGAATTGAGACATTGATTCAGTTGAAGGAAACACCCTCTGAAATGCTGAAATTATGTATTGATTTTCCTCCTGTCTTTCGCTTCGATGACTCTGGGTAATTGCCTCTTTGCTGCTGCTACAGCTGAACTGAACCATCAGGGTGTCTCAGTGTCTCTGGCCTGTTATGTAGACTCATGGAAGACAATCCCAACGACTTCACGTTGCATTACGTCTCTCCACCACCATCAGTTGGACCGCCGCAGATCTCTCTTTAACTTTAACATTAGGAAACATTTCAGGTTCTATAAATGGAATAAAAATGTTAATGTTGTTTATAAAACAATACATTAAGAAGATGAAGCCTTTAAATTGCCTGTTGATGTAATATCAATTCATTAGGAGCCAGTTTATATGTTTTATATGAACAGTTTTAGTTAATAATTGCCATTTTATTTTTAGTCATGCTGCATGAAACTTTTACTAAATATTGCAAATATTATATGCAAATATTAAGAGGTGGCTATCTGAAATAAAATGATTTTTTTCTATATTTTGATTTATTGGCCCAAATATTTCTTTTATCAATGCAACTTTTAGTTATTTCTATAAAATGAATAACTTGGACATGGATGGAAACCTGCTCTTGCCACCCGCTTTGGGTGTGCTCAGCCCAGTAAATAACTGTTGTCTTTGCTCCCGTAATCATGCGTCAGAGAGGCCAGACTAATTGAAATTTCTAGACTAAAATCTTTTTTAAAATCTGGAAAGGGTAATGCATACTTTTGTTACATCTAGACTGGACTACTGTAATGCACTGTACACTGGACTTAATTAATCATCTCTTGCTTATTTGAAATTAGTCCAAAATCCTCTGGCCAGATTACTGACTGGATCGTGGGAAGAGAGATCATGTTGCTCCAGTGTTGGCAGCCTTGCACTGAGTCCCTGTGCATCACAGAATCTAGTATAAAGTGGCACTGTTAGTGTTTAAAGGCTTAAATGGTCTTGCACCTGCACATTACGTATGCTGCGTCCATAGACTCTCTTAAGAACACTAAGGTTCCCAATAACTCTTGAAGATCCCGTAATGGTGAAGAGTGATTGGGAAGCTTATTTCAAAAGGGGTTTGCACCTCTGGAACGATCTCCCAAGTGACTTCAGACAAAGGTCAACTGTGACTGTCTTTAAGCAGCTAATCTTCAGGACCATGATTGGGGGATGGGTTGTTGTTCTGTTATTTCATGTAAATAGTGTATAAATAGTATTTATTTATTTATTTTTTACCGTTGCAGCCTCTTCCATTCAAGCCACAAGTAAAATCGGTAATGTGCTACCAACCCAAACACTCATAATGAGGTTTTTGCAGCACCCTCTTTGTGACTGATTTCACCCACAGACAGACAGCAACCAATCATCAGCTAGTAATGGATTACACATTGCCCCATAGCGACCTGTGGTTTCCAAGGGGTCACTTGCCAGTCTCTAGGCCTGTATGACTGAGGCCTGAGCCAGGAGGTGTCTATCATTCATTCTGTCATTGACAGTCAGAAAGCAATCTCATAAGAAGGGCACAAGTGCACATAACATGTCCAGTGTTGTCCACCGTACTATCATGGCAAAGCGTTTGTTGAAGTATCCTGCTGGTTCACTAGAGTACCCTGTGTTGTGTTTTGAACTTGTATTGGTGTGAAAAAGAGGTTTTGTCCAACAGCTTGAACCCAAAGTATGATCTTTCCCTAAACTTCTTCTTCTTTTTTTTTTTTTGCCTAAAACTAAACAGTTACTGACAAATTTGAAAACCTGGATAAGAAGTTATGGGTAAAACTCCAGCCGGTGATCTATACCACCACCAACACCAACATCTAAGGTGTAATTTATTTCTACTTCAGCAAACATATATGTGTGATCTGTGCTGACATCACCGTTCAGTGAGGTGATAATTAATTACTGATCCCAGTAAAAAGTAAAAGAGAAGCCTTGTTAGCTTTAACAGTGAGAGTAATAACAACTGATAACATCCTTTTAAAGAAAAACCCCAAAATCATATTTATGTTTTTCCTCTGGCTTTTTGTGCCTTTGAGCCATCTAGTTTGGAGATCGACAGCTGTATAGATGCCTACAATTTTATGTAGAAACTATTTTCTTTCTAACAAACTACACTTGTCATATCACTTTGCAGAAGGAAGGGTCTCTCATCCCATAAAGAGAGGCTCATGACAGCGTGACACCACCACCACCACCACCAATCGGCTTGGCTGAGCTGTTACATTAACTACCTGCACATTTCTTATGGCTGACAGAAAAAAAATAGTCCTGGCATTAAACCGCTTACCAAAAAGTGACGTTGTTGAGGTCGTGATTTTTGGAAATAAATCGCTGATGATATTTCAAAACTAATGTATTTATTGAGTACTAGGTTAATGGCTACTTGGTGTCAGGATATTAAAGAAAAGGCCAATATTTTTATAGCAGTTGTTTCCAAAAGCTGGGCAACACACTGAAATAATTTAGATAAATAAATAGCACCACGGGCAACTTTAGAAAAAATTTGTACATTTGATTTTCTGGTCAGCTATTCCTCGACTGGGCTTTATTTTTTGGTATGAATACTTTGCAAGTTGTCAGATGCAGAACGTACGTAAAGAAGCATTTCTTAATATAAACACATAATGTCTGCTGAGGATAAAATGTGATTTCCACCTCAAACTCCTGAGATAATAAACAATCTTAGGCAAAAAAAAAATAAAATAAATTTAAAAATTTGCTAATAAATGTGGAGATAAAAATCTAAATTTTTATTTGTGCTTTGATATTAATGCTTCACAGTAACTTACATGTCATGCAAGTGTCGTGTTTTTCTCTGGTTTAAACAAGCATGAGTGAAAGTCTGGAGGTGAAGCCCGATAATTGTGATGTGTCTGAAGCACACTGCCTCACTGCTCCTGCTTGACAGGTGCCAGCTTTTGGTACTACAGAGAGATTTAATGAGCGGGACCTTTTCCCTGAGAGGTGACACGCTCAGGTCACAAATAGTTTTACCTTTTATGTCTCGGATATTGATGAACAACTTTCACACTGTGTTTTGAACAGAGCTGAATAAACCGCTATTAGATATTCATACTTGAGGACTCGTCCCATCAGTACACTTTAATTCTGTCAGGATGCTTGGCTGCCTTTTGAAAATGGAAGCCGATGAGCCCTCTGTATGAAATGTCTTTTTTTAGGACAATGAGCCTTGTGGGCTTTAGAGAAATATGAAGACAAACTGTTGATGACAGCCCCTAATTCCCAAGATCTAGAATAAATGTTTTTCCCCTTTTTTTGGTCCAGAAAAAAAAAATAGACCTCTATCCATCATCGAGTTTTCAGAGCACGCCTACAGAAAACATGCTCTTATTTTCAGGGCTAGATGTAGCTCATTTGACTGAAAGGTAAGCGGATTTTTCTAAGGTTAAACTGTCATATAATGCCCATTAAAGATTCGACACTGTTTTGCAAACTGACACACATCCTAGCAAAATCACAGGGCGTACCAAACGTGGGACACAAAAATGGATAAAAAAAACCAAAACTGATTCAAATTCTTTTGATGTGGCGTTGTCTCAGTCACTTGAAAAATCAGATGAAGACAGAGCTGTGGTAAATTGCTCTGCGAATGTGGCTGCTGAAACCAATACAGTTTTCTTTGCTTTGCTAATTATTAATTACCCATCTCCATGCATATGTGTTTATTCCTAATTGTATTTGATGGATGAGTGGCAGCTTTGACACCTCATTAGACCAGATTAATTGAACGACACAATATTTATGTCTCGGCAATGACCAGTTATCCTGCCATCTATCACCGAGATGATCTCACTGATTGAAAACCACTGGTCCGTGTAATCCTAATTATTTTGAATTAGAAAAGAATTTATTGCTTCTTGTGGCGTTTTTCTGTGATGATGGCAAATTGGAAGCATTAAATGCATAACGAGGGAGAAAATGAGAGGAAGACACAATCACAGAATTAATGCGGGTGAATGTCGGAGAAGGGGGAAGGGTGCACAAAACAAACCAGGTGCACACCTTATCATGCCACGGCTTTTCTCCTGCACTGCACAGTCTTAGACGCAGGCTGTCATGTTTTCTCAGGATTCTGCAATAATATTTGTCTCTTTCTCATAATTCTATAAGGCAATGCCCACAGGATGCCTATTTAGAAGAAGGGTTACTTTTCTTTTTTTTTGTACTCAACCGAACCACTATATTTTCCAACTCCCTATCCACTCTCTTCCAAACAAGCTTGTGCAGAACATCTTGATCCATTTTCTTGTCTTTTATTAAAAAGTTGGCTGAGTACTCGAAAAACATTTCCACTGAACTTCACATAACCCTCCTCCAACTTCAGCAAAGCTTTGCCCCTCATGGGAGGAGCACAAGCTAAAATCCAGCATTTGAGCTCACAGAGAAGCAACAAGGCCCTGAAGAGTGGAGCTTTTACTATCATACAGCATAGGAAAGCCTCAAGGAACAGACTTCTTTCCCAGGTAGTCAGAACTTCCTCAAGCTTATTTTTCCAACTTTTCAAGTTTCTAACACCATTAGCCGGCTCCCCTGTGGTCTTGAAAGCGGTAGCGCTGATTGAATTAAGCTATTTCCTTCTTTGAGACACTTTGACTAGCTTTCTTATACAGCAGCCAGTCACTGCCGTAACTACACACGCCCATAGCTATAGGCACATACAGCACACACACCCATGCTCACCACTGTTTGTATATGTATATGCACAGACAGTGCACATTCAAGATTGCACACATCTACAAATGCAAACTGAATCTGACAAACCATCTGTAGAAATCTGCTGACCAGAGTCGCTCAATGGGATATAGACCAAAGACATTCTTAGAAGCTGCTCTATAATGCCATTTACACCATAGTATTTTAATCAATTTAACTGGCCTTTTTAGATATACTTGGCTCAAAACGCTCTTTATAGTTTTAAAAATAGGACAAATGGTCTTTTGGAATCAGCTGGGGAGAAGTTTAATCTCATTGAATGGAGCCAAAGCCAGACGTTTAGCTCCACACAGTGTAGAATACAAGATTATACCGGCCTGATATAGCCCTTCCACCACCCGTTTATTTTTATCCTCTATTAAGGCAGCGATATCCTTAAAGGCTGCCAAAATTATCCTGTAAAAATGCTGACTGGGAAATATGAAAGGTTCCAGGCGGGTCTAGTAAGCAATCTGTGTGCATGGTGGAGCAATGTGACTGCTGTGCTTGCTATACCAACAGGGGTGACCCCAGTTGGAGGGAGAGGTGAGACTAAATGAAAGTCATCCCTGGATCTTCGGGGAGCCAAGCCTGGAATACCAAACCTCTCTCTCCGAAATGAGATTTGTTGCCAATGAGGCTGCTTTGCATAAATGTTTGCTTTTATTTATTTATTTTCTTAACTTGATGATTTCTCGGCAGCTAAACTAATATTCAGAAGCTTCTTTTACAGGATACACCACCGACTCTCCGCTTAAGTGTTTTGATAATTCTCTCGTCCATGGAGATAATTCATTCGCACAAAGAGCTTCTTTCCTTGTGGGTTTGGGACGAACGAGGAGGATAATTTCCCTATCAAACGCGCTCATTTAAAACAGAAAGTTTGGCACTTAAGTTAACCGTTCCTCAGAGGGAAGCTCATAATTGAAGAGTCACTAGTGCCCTGTGGGTGTTCTGAGACGTTCGAGCCGGTATGAGCCCAAATGGCAGCTCCGTGACATGAATTTAAGAACGTGCTATATTTTTCTTCTTTCAGACACTTTCATTGAGGCTGACTAATGTGCACATTTGTTATCATGTAGATCTAGGTGCTCATATGCATTCTTGTCCATTTTATTTTTATTTTTGTCCAGTCAGTTGTGTTACCCACTTCTCTTTGGGCTAGCCGTTTTTATCGGCAGGGTCTAGACGTGGACATGCGCGCAAGCATCATAAGGCTTTAAAAAGCTGACGGCACCAGGCTCCCCTTTTTGCCAGCTTCCATATTGGAATGAACTTGAGATGAATGTATTGATCCGGCAATGACACAACCTGGCTTTGCTTCAAAGGTGACTCCATCCCAGACCCTCTTGTGTTATGCAGTTGACGTGGGCGAGTCGCAGAGGATTCGAGCGGTGTCAAGGAGTCGTTTAAAATTAGAGCGTGAGGGGTAAAATTGATTTTGTTTATATGTGATGTGATTAAACACAGCGGAGGCCGTTTGCTGTCGCTGGAATCACAATTGCGGCTTTCAAAGATGCAGCGCAGGTTGGAGAAATGTCCTTAAGTTAATATATGCCATTTGGTGATTGCCTTTAACCAAAGTGACTTCTGATGAGTGAAAACATTTAACAAAGAGCACAATACGTAACAGCACCAAGAAGGCAGTGATTTAAGAGTTCATAGCAGCGGATTTCTCTAATTATGATGCAGACTCTGCACTGAATACTCAGTCAAAGGTCTGATGGAGGCTGCTTAGCTAATTTGGGTGTCATCCCTCTCAGACTTACATATTTATAATACATCTGCTCACAATATAAACTCCCGCAGGACCTTAAAAGATGTTTTTTGAGAAGCCGTGTTCATTGGATGATGAAAATATGCTCACATTTGGTCACACTCAGCCTGTTGCTTACTATCAGTGATGTCACATCAATATCCCACAATAGTAAATGATCAATTTTGAATTGACTGCATGGACATTTTTAACAGCATGAACCAGCAGAAAAAAAGCAAATCCAGTCACACTGTGTGAGTCCGGCTCTTGCAATCAAAGATATCAGAGCCCTGCAACAAGTCTCTGATTTACACAAGTGCTCACGTAGTTTTATTTTAACTGTCCTCAGTTAAATGAGAAATTAAGAGGCAAGACATAGAGGCTAATAGCATTTATTAACCCAGCGTGAGCGGGCAGCGGTGCGACGGCGGTCCTCCACCAGCCCTGTCTCGTCCTGGTGGTTCAGTCAGCGCAGCCGAGAGAGGGGAGTGGAACATAATAAAGCCCAACAAATGCACCCAGCTGATTAATGCAGCCCTGTGGCTATAGTAATTATCCCTCTCCACACTCCTCTGGCAGACGAGCCAAACAAGTGCGCGGCAGCGAAAGGAAAATGTGCAAATGATGGATTTGTGGGACTCAGTGTCTGTTTCGTGAGCTTTGTGTAAGAAGTCGAATGTTGACACGGCGTTTGTTGATTCGGTTTTGCTGTGGCGGCGGAGTTGAAGCTTTTGCACTTGCACAAGTTTAATGTCAGCAGTTTAATGTCTGTCTGGATTGAGTTACAAATTCCTCGTGGGTTTAAATAGATGAAAATAAATGTATTGATTTATTGCATGTAGACGAAAGAGATAACGGTATGTCTGTTTTCAGACAGCAACGTACAACAAACTTGTAAAGTGAAACAATAATTATATGCACTTAAATGCAACATAGAATGATTATTTTATCAGATTTATATGAAATGCCGTTACACTGATAAAGCAGCTTCACAAAGTGATCAAAAAGTATGTCAAATGTATTTATATTGCACTATTCCTGATAAGAATCTCAAAGTGCTTGACAACAACAATCGGTGAATAAAAATAAAAAATACTAAAACACAACAATAATATCCACTAGTTAAAAGTAAGCCTAGAAAAAGAAGTCTTGAGCTGCTCTTGAAAAGTTCAAAATCCACAAATCTCAAATGTAATGGTAGTGCAAGAATAAATAGAATAATAATTCTATATTTTAAAAGAAAACCACAAGTTTTTGGTTCTTCCTACATGCAGCTTGATTATTTTCCGTGTCACTGATTTCTTATTAACTGTCAGTAATTTGATTAAAGCAGCTGATTGCAGGCCATGCAATGATTTTCATCAAAGTTGTCGCTATTCGAGTGGCGTGTGGCCGAAATGAAACTTGAAAAACACCGGCTCCATCACCGTTTAAGAACTGAAGGTATTCTCTCGTGTTGCCTGCATAAATGAACCAATAAGAAACTGTTTCATCTGTACCAGCTTCTGGAGACTGAATTGAATGCTCAGAACATTTAGGAAGGCGTACAGAGTGAACTTACTCCTGCTGATACACTTTCTTTATAGGGAGGTCAGAAGGTCAGACATAAAAGCTTCTGAATCAAAAATGTAATTACATACAAGCAGCATGACAGGAAGACCGTGTCCCTCAGCCCACTAAAATATGTCATTACTATTTATTGACACATAACAATTTTGTCTTTTTTGCACTTTTGAGAACGGTTAAATCTGCAAATTTCTGGTCCCATATAGAAAATGTTTTATCACAATCCTTCTCGTCTTTGTTTTCATTCATTACCACTCACTGTTTACAGTAGTCCAGATTTCACTCCAAAAATAAACCCCGATTCCCTTTCCTACTCAGCTGTTCTCCTCTAAATTACAGCCGTGCTGGGAGTTTACAGCACTGAGAATGTAAAACGGCAAATGTGAGCAAAACTATAATGAGAGCCTAAACTGCTGCCTGAAAATGCAGGGTGGTGCGAGGCTGGCCTGCCGTGATCTCCTTAAAGAGACACAGTCACGGTCATAGAGCCGAAAATCTGTTTTTGCTTAAATACAGATTTAATGATTGGATTGCGGTTTCTTCGTCTGAAGATAACGTGGCGGTGGGATTACACAGACTGTGCGCTCAATAGATTTCCTGTCAGATGCCACGAAGCCTGGTGTCCCTACTCTGTGTGAGCAGGCCTGCGCAGAGGAAGGGAGACAAATGAGGTCTGGATGCAAGTATGTGCCCACCTCAGAAAACTGGCAACACAAGAGCAGAGCGGGAAAGAAAAATTGCAAAAAATTTTGAATTTAGCCTCGACTTAAGCTTTGCCAAATAAAAATGTCTTTTATCTTCAAAAAAACAATCCTTGTTAAGGTACTCTGACATCCACTTTCAATTTTGCATAAAGTTATTCAGTCTTAAAAATGACAGGAATAACCGCAAAGACAGCATTTCTTCACTTTTTTGGTTTAACTGGCACTGGCTCTGTTATCCAACCTGCATGTGAAATCATACATGTCATCTGAACATCAGTTCTCGTCTTCTCGGTCTCATTAAAAACATAAACATATCCCCGCTATTGATTATGTCTGGATGTCTTAATCAGATCAGGGGGAATAGCTGGATTTTCCTTCGCAAGAAAGTACATTAAATGCCAAAATATTGATCAAAAATGTAATTGAGAATGCACAGCTGCTTTAATAAAGCAATCAGCCTTTTGCTCCTGTGACTCTGATATGGACTGACATGAAAGGGAAACGTTCAAATGTATAATTCCTTTTCATTTAAAAGACGGTTGGGAAACGGGAGTCTGTCCTGAGGCTTGTGGCGACATGGCAACGCTGTGATCAATAGGAGCGTGTGATGGGTTTTGTATCGATCGGGAAAATGTGGGTTGATGAAGTGGGCTGGAGGGGTGGGTGATGGGGCTTTGGGTTTCCTCCGATGGGCTGCCACATTTCACGTACGTGGTAAAGATCCACTCAAACTTCTCTGTCGTCGTCATCATTATTATCATTCCTGCCGAGGTCATTATCACTCTCAGTTTTCCTACATCCTGCCTCGCTAAGGACGAGTAGATCCCCTCTCTTCACAGCGGGACTGGTGGAATGCTGTGGGAAGCAGCTGTCATTACTTTAAAGGAGGGCAGGCTGTGGAAAGCCAGATCCATGGTGGAGAGGATAAAAGACTAAAGGGAACCGTTTAGCTCCATAATCTGGCACTGAGCCCTATAAAGCACCATAAACAGACCTGTTCAAATCACCCTCAGCGAACGTGCTGCTACTTCTGTTGCTTGTCAGTTACTGCTGTCCACTTTTGTTTACCTCATTACTTTGAAAACATATCTATCTGTCTATCTGTCCTTTCTCTCTCTCCGTTTCTTTCTTTCTTTCTGTGTTTTGCAGCGCTCCCTTGTGAATGGAGGCCGACTAGTGGCCCATTAGCCCGTCTCATCTCAGTAATCTTTCATCACAATTGGCTGCTGGCAGGACAACCTTCCTGAATCCAGCCAATGGCGGTCGCTCCATATGCACCTAAACCACTCCCTCCTGTTCTTAAAGAGCCCCCTTGTCTTCAATGGAGACTCAATCCCCCCTCACCCACTTACTCAGCCTGAGTGCGCTCTCACTGCTGCTGCTCTCCATCCATCCCTCTTATCTTTTATTCTCTTTCTCTGTCCACCAATCCCATCATCTGTGTTCTGCCTCCTCTCGTTGCTCTCCGTTTCCTCTCTTCATCTCTACCTGAGGTTCTTTTTTTGTTTTTTCCTCTCTCCTCTTTCTCGGACCACCACTTTTCTTCTCACCAGCCGTACTCCTGAGCCCGAGCGTGCGGCACCTGTGCAGACTGGAGTTTGTTGGGCCGAGGCAGAAGGTTTTTCTTTTTTTTTTTCTTCTTCTTTTTTTATTAATTTGAAGTGTGCGTGTTGAACACAGGAGGGAGGGGAAGCAGCACCCAGGACCACCTGACCAATATTTATTGAGAATATGAGGAGATTCAGGAACTGATCTCCTGCTTCAGCTTTTCCCCAGCTGTTTATCTGTTGTTGTTTTTTTTGTTATTTTTTTTTTTTAAATTGCAACATCTGGAATGCTTAACGTGGACTGATGGATGTTTCCGAACTGTGCATCCCTGACCCTCTCTGCTACCACAACCAGTAGGTGCTTCTTTATACAAATCTCTCTTTTTCCTCTTCTTGGTTAGCTTTTCATCTAAACTTTTCTGTCTCTCTGAGTTGATAAAAATTTTGAAAAACAAATGTGATAATTAAAAAAAAAAGCAAAAAAAAAGCAAACTATTTCCAAAGACGGGAGTTGCTCTCATTCATGTACGGGACATCAGAGCTGAGCGGTGGCTGCTGTGGCGTAGCCCACAGGGAGACCAGGGAGCTGGTCAGTGTACAGCTGTCTAGCTTCTGTATCAGGATCCAGGGTTTAAACTCAGCTCACAGAAGAGAGTCACAGGCAGATTAATGCTGCCGGTATCCCATACACTGTCCACCAGCAGCAGCCGTTGTCCCAGGGAAAGTTAGCTGTGACTGTACTGTGTAAGAGTGACACAGATAAGTGTGTAACTGAAGAAGCAGGTACGTGTCTGCCTGTGTTTTTGACACAGCTCATCTCGTTTTATTGTCACTTGTGGTTTTTATATAAAATTGGTGCTCATAATTAAATAATGCGGAGTGTTTAGTAAGTTTGATCATCTCCAAATGTGGCACAATATGTGAGTAAAATGCAGTTAATAAGAACAACAAAATGTGCACTTTAAAACTTTTTTTTTCTTTTTTCTTGCGCTTGCATTTTCTTAGCACAAAGGCAGGGATCAAGCAGCTTTTTTCTTAACAAATGAGAAGTTAAAGGAACTCTTAAATCTCATTTGGAGACTAGTTTTTACCATTATTGCAGTTCTTGGATACCTGGAAAGATAGTTATCTTATATCCAAATGTGAGTGGACAGGGGAGACCGTTCACTGTATTCACTGGGATCCTCTTAATGTTAATCTGTAGATGGGATTGGAAAGGTTTAATCTGCTAAGCACTTTTTACAGGACTGCGATTAAGGATATTTCCAACTCTGCAAGGCTCCACAAAAAAAGGGGAGCATCTCCTGAAGTGTTAAACAAGTGTTTACTGTAACTGCATCAGAGCTGCCACTGCACATAATCAGAAAAAATGAGATCCTATCAGCCTGTATTGGTTGAGCAAGCGAAATGACAAAACATGTTTGTATTCAGAAAAAGCAGCTTTGTTTAGAAGCTGTTCATTCAGTATAAATAGGTGTACTTTTTATGCACTTTACACATGCATCAAAAAAAGCTCATTTTGGCATTAAATTTATGTTGTTCTAGCACTCAAAAAATTAAAATGTGTACACTGATGATGATGATGATTCAAAGCGTTTCATCACTTCAGTCAAAGGTGTCGTGCACACCTTGAAGGATGTGCATAAATTTGATTTATTCACTGTAATCAAATGAATCACATAAAATTCCTTTGGAAAAAGAATGTTAATTATTTCCAGGCTGGAATCTTCCACCACAGTTTTGTCAGTTGTTTTGATTATTTTACATAAAAGTAACAGATCTGAATTAAATATATCTGTTTCAAGCATTGTCTCTGAAGGCTCAAACTTTGAATGTCAAAGTTAATTTGTGGCGCTTTTAAAACACACACAATTGCGAACGTTTCATTTTTACACTCAAAAAACTTTCAAATGAGAACTCTGAAGTTTTAATTACATGTTTAAAGAAAAAAAACCCTATGCCAAATAGAAATGATTAAAAATCACAAATCCTACAATATGATGCTATTAACCTATCATGACCCCGGACTGTGTCTATGTGTGTGTGTGTGTGCGTGTGTGTCTATGTCTGCATTTATGTATGCACATAAAAATATGCATGTGTGTGCTGGCAAGTAAGTAGCTGGTTATGCATGTTATACCTGCTCTCTTAAATACTTTTGTATGTTGTAAACGGTCTGTTAGGTCACGCTTGATAGGCCAGCACTACACTAACACCCGAAATCTACATACATTTACTGCTTAAGACCAACTTCTTCTTGAGGTTAATGCTGCATTTCAATTGCTACACTTAAATTTTTTTATTAAAAACCAATGAAACATCATCACAGTGCAAACTCTCTCTAGATATAAAAGCACATCATAAACAATATTTGTCAACGTTAAAGTAGCATTAACCGTGTTGTCCTACATTTTCCCACCTTGAGCAGTCGCTGAAAATCTGTGCGCTCAGTGTCACATATATCTGTGATTAGTTATGTTTGCCTCTGCTTTTAAACCCTTGGAGACTGTTGCCTTACAACTATCATACTGGCCCGAGGTGAAAGCTGAAAGGATTTTAGTGCCCAGCTGTCAAACCACATCTCTGATGCTAAAGTAAATACCTGCTCTGTCAAGAGACCAAAATATTAGTTACATCAAGTGATTAATTCTTTATGAAAATGTGCACGTCGGGATCGTGTTGGCGCTTTGTGAACCAAAGTCAAAATAATGTGTAGCTGTACATAATTGCGTATGACCTACTATTTCCATTTGCCTCCACAGGTGCTCTCCACTTTTTCATGTCAGTCAGAACTGTCTGCTTTAAAATTAAAGGAGGCAGTTTTTGAATTAAATGTCGTGTTACACATGGTGTAATTTTACATGGGGTTTTTTTTCATGTAAAGTACACATATTCTTCTTTTAAAATAACTGTTAATTTTAAAATAAAATTATAGAAATTCTAATACTTTCAATATTAACTGACAACAATGTCACATGAAGATTAAATCTTCTATTTGCTCTGATTTTTTTTAACTTCTTTTACCTGCTATTTCCACAGGTGTCCTCCCCAAGTACACAAATAGGAATGCATAAGCGACCAAATGTATGCAGACACAGATAGACGGACATATGCACACGTGTGTAGACCAAAGAATCACACACTGACCTGGGATCTAATTTTAGTTGTCCAATATATGGAAACGTCTGACTGTGCCTGTTAAAGAGGAGCACATCTTATCGTGCACTGCATCTGCAATTTGTTACGCTTAACACACGGGTCTTGCTGTGATTAAGATGCACCCGTCATTTATCCTTTATTTGTTTTTTTTAACACTTGGTGTCACGTACAGATGCTTGAGGTAAAATTAATTTGATTGCAGCGGAATATTTAAAACCCTGAGCGTAAGGAAAATAGTTCCTGGAGTTGCCTGTTGTTGAGAGGAAGTCAAGCATTACAAATTTGCAGTGAGTGGAGCATCTGCAATCAGTGTTTTTGCAACATAGAGCATGTAGTGGTGGGTTTATTTCCATCCATTCCTGATCAATCTTGCTCTCATTGCTTCTTTCGTGTGTTGTCCAAGTTTTGAAAGAGTCAATTGGATTTTAAATATTTCACTTTATGTGTATGCACAGCTCCTGGCCACCTTTTCACACTTCACCAGCCACCGTTTGGTTCGTGTCAGACTGCTTGAAAAGGATCCAAACCTTACACGAGGGCTGTGATCTCTACCAACTTTGTTTGATAGTTGGCTGATCTGACCAGCAGAACTGACTGGAAAGCCAAAAGAATCCACTGACGGATGGAGGGAGCAGGTGGTGGGAAAGTGCTGCATTGTGTTGAAACTGTGATGGAGGGGGGGATCTGCTTCCTTCCAACTTCACCACCAGCTTTGAGTTTTCATAAAGTTGACAAAAACTGGCTGAGATAAAAACAGCTCTGAACGTGTGAAGTCGCGTTCAGTGTTAGCGGTGGCTACTCCTTACGAGCCCAGCTTTGTTGGTTCTGTGTGATTCAATTCAATTCAATTTCATTTATATAGCGCCAAATCACAACAACAGTCGCTTCAAGGCGCTTAAACTCGTGTGATGGCATGAGGGGAGAAATAGCTTCATCACATGTCATGACCACCCCTCTTGATATAGATATATCCTTTAGGTAGCCTGTCAAGGACTCTGAATTCATCAGGCCGTAGATGGACCCCTTTTTTTTTTTCTTCAGTTGCTGTTCAATCAAACATGAATGTGCCTTTCAAGTGCTCAGGCTGAGTGTAAGCAGCAGAGAGAGTACTTCTTAGAAGGAGTTTGTTTTATTGATCAAATGAAATTAACACACACACGCACACACAGAAAGAAGCAGTGTGCATCTAATCATGGAGTGTGGGTCAGCCAGCATGTTTAATTTAATGGGCCTCATCGTAGCTTCACGAGGTCTCACATTGTGAACTTAATTCCTCTTCACCACGTTAATTTGCATTGTGTCAATTGACCAGAGCGCTTACTGTATCAGCTTGAGTCTCACTTGAAATTCAGTCCATGCTCTAATACCATTAGGCAAATGCAAAGTTGTGTCATTTACACATTTGGGGGAGAAAAAAAAAAGGGTGGGGGTGTGGAAGGGGTAGGAGGGGTGAGAGAAAAGCCAATTTGTGCCGAACAAGACTCGCTTGTGATTATCAGTGGATGTTATTACTGTGGAGAAGCAGACGTTTGAAGGTTATGTTTCTGGGCAGTAATTGAAATGCAAAATAACATTAGAATCGATGGCCATCTCTGTTTATTTATGAAATCAATATCGTAACTGTCCCTCATGAGTCCTTCTCTGATTCCCAATGACGGCTTAAGTCTCTGCTCGTTTATTCTTTCTCCCCTGTAACCTCCTCCTTCTGTCTCTTTTTAAAAGGCAGTTAGGGGTGTGTTTGACTTTGCAGAGAGAGCAATTTCCTAGAGGTGCTGGATGTGTATGTAGATGGGGGTTGATACTCCAGGTAAGGAGACATCATCCATGTGGGAAATCTATGCAGTCTCTCCTCATGGCAGTGACATTGAAGAGGCCATATGCTGGAAATTCTCTGTATGGTG
>VVHJ01001463.1:0-14260 GCA_015107715.1 Tylochromis polylepis
CAGGAAAAGACCGCCATGTAATCCATTTATTTCAACAAAGTAACTGTATTCTAATTATCACCTTTTTAAACGGTAACTGTAACGGAATACAGTTACTCATATTTTGTATTTTAAATACGTAACGCCGGTACATGTATTCTGTTACTCCCCAACACTGTTTCTTCACCAAAATTAGTGAATTCAATTCAACTTTATTTTTATAGCTCAAAGTCACAACAACAATCACGTCAAGGCTCTTTATATTGTAAGGTAAAGACCCTAGAATAATGCAAAGTAAACCCCAACAACCAGAAAACTCTTGGCGACAGTGGGAAGGAAAATCTCCCTTTTAACAGGAAGAAGTCTCTGACAGAACCAGGAGGAAGATAGGGAGGGTGACAGGAAGAAAAAATTAAAGAAAGTGACCCTGTATTTTGGCAGATTCATGTTTTTAATGTGCAGACACAGCAGGAGATGGTGAATTCCCAGCAATAAGGTAAAGTTTTTTGTGATAAGGCTGGAGAAACGCAGACAGTACACAGTGAGGCTCAAATCAACAAGATGAAATAGCTGCATTGCCACTGTCAGTGAAAACCACAAGAATAAGAGCACAGACTTACTGAAAATGGCCTAATTACAAAATTCAGGTTTGATTTAAGGACAATCTTATTATCATTATTATTATTACAGGTTAACAATAGGTTTGATCTTGTCAGATGTCCCAGTGATAAGCAATGACACTGACCTACAAGCGAACCCTAATTTTGTCCTTGACTGAATAGCTTATTACGAAACACCAGGCACATTAAAAATTCTGGCTTCACTTTGGTTTCGCTCATATCAACATCATGGAGGTCTATAAGATGTGGAGAAGACTCTCAATCGATGCACGCTTGTAGTTCATTTTCTTTCACTCTGTGACATTTCTACAGTTTGATCTGCTGGCTCAGCACTTTTCCAGAGTGGACCAACTCTGGGGACTTATAGGAGTTTGATGCTCCCCTGCTGCCAAATGCCAGCAGGCCAATGAAAAAAGATATCTGAAACTCCGTAGCTCAATATTTAATCAAGCGCTGGGTTACATTTGCTGTTTGATTAGGTGAGAGAATTCCACCTCCCAGAGTCTTTGATTGCTTTGAAAATATTTGGCCAAAAAAATTAATACTTCTTTTTGAACTGTGTGCTCTCAGCACTAATATTTCAGCACAAATAACAGTTTATAATTGTCAAGCTTACATTAGTATTCTATCACAGATGGGACTCAAGTACTTTCTTCTTATCCTGTTTTTTTCTACTTAATTTATTTTTCTTCTTCTTATAATTAGTAATAGTAGTAGTAGTGGTGGTGGTGGTGGTGATAGTAGCAGTGTCAGTGTGAGTTTGGTTATTTTTTATGATGATGATTATTATTATGTTGCTGTTTTTGTTATTGTTACTATCACCAGGTCCGGCAGCCTCTTTATTATCCATGTTTTTGTCCACAAGTCCATCTTGTCGCATAATAATCACACAGGACTGCAGAGATTCACCTGAGAATACTCCTGATGAGCTTGTTCCAGGAGGGCATTACCACTGGTTAAGTACAAACACCTGCTAAAATATTGGCAATTAGGACATAATTAGCTGCTAATGTATTTCTAATCCGAAGCGGGCCATAGATTTGTCTTTTTCTGCGTAGACTCCTTTTTTTTAATGTTCTCAGTTGTTATTGTTTTCCTCAGGTATTTGTATCCCGAGAACATTGACTAAGTGCCCTAGTTCATCATATGCAAATGGCTTATTAATTACACATGCATTATGCCCGTATTCACAAGACATCAAAGGGCCTGCGAGTCTTCAGATGGTCCCCCTCTGTACCACACTCAGGTTACAAATGCCTGCGTGTGCACTTTCCTGCATGCCTTTTCGGGCAGAATATCTACATCCTCAATTAAAATTTTTCACAGGAACCTCTCTCATCTTTCCTCCTAATATTTGAGAAACACCTCCGGTGGTCTGTGGTTGTTTGGGAACTGCAAATTGCAAACAATCATTTGAGCCTAGATTACATACCATTATTAGAAAGCAGCGAGTCTGTGAGTGCATCTTTGTAAGAAACTTAAACCAATGTTTTCTTTACTAACTCAGATGCATCACTACTAGTTGTTTAGTTGTATGCCCCCCTTTTGTACCACTTTTTCTCCCTCACTGATCAGCTCTTTGGTCACCATAATGACGGTCTAATATCAATCCCTTATCCTGAGCCTCAGACATTTGTGTTCAGCCTGTCTGCATGTTTGTTCTGTCTATCCCTCCCTGGTGAGTTCTCTGTTAACGACCCATACAGCAGGTGTCAGAGTGTGATTTATACAACCTATAATGTCTCACATTGATTAGCAATAGAGCTCTAATGGGATGCCAGCTCTTGAACTCGGGTTAAAAAGGGAACAAAAAACCACACATTGTGCATCACACCTTCTTAACGTTGCTTTGTATCATCGCGCATCCTATTAATGCAGGAATATCAGCAACCTCAACCTGCCCAATGAGATGGCAAAGAGGAAGTGAGTGCAATCACTCTAACCCTGGGCAGTGCTCTGTTATCAGTCTCTTGTGGGCTCTGACTGGGTGCTACTAGCATAATTAGCACAGCACTCACTTTGATGATAAAAAGGGTAATAGAGCATTCCCCTCCCTCCCCTGTCTACCTGATTTTACCATAATTCATTGATCTAATTAAAATTATTCAGCTGTTAATGGTGTATTTTTTATAGCCGTCATTATTGAAAGGGGAGTTTTGATTAAAGATACTTAAAATAACATGTGGTCTCCGTTTTAACACTCATAAGACTTTAATTCTTTTATTATTTTCTATTCAGCCGTATGTGTTTCTGTTGTGTTACCATGTGCAGGCCCAAATGCTTAAAATAAATATTTTCTAAAGTCAGTCTGAAGCAGATATAATGTTCACTATCCACCCATGATGGCTCAAAAAACAAAAATCTCACTGAAAATATTGCAGTGGTGTTGAATACTGTGGAAAACTGAAGCTAATCTAAGCAATTTCTCCTTTTTATTTATAGCAGGGTATATTGTACATCAAAGCCACCAGGTGGGGCTCATTCTTTCACAAGTACATCTCACTTTTGCTATTTTTGTGGAGAATCACAGAAAATGCTTAAGCGAGGTGTTACTCTATGGCATTTTTGTATGGCACCTCTGAAAACATCATTTCTCGTTAGGAGACCAAACTGTTTGTGGTTGTCCTCATTACTAAAAAGGTAGAGCTCTACCCCCAAAGGTAACTTCATCAACACCAGAGACAAATCTATCTTAGGTGCTCTATTTATATTTCTAACTCACTGCCACAAAGATTTATTCTGCTCTCCTGTCAATCCATCTCTCTAATGGGCAATGGCATCCTTTTTAGTTTAGTGCGTGTGTGTATATGTGTGTGCGTGCATGGGCCCACGTTCTTTAGCACCAGGATTTTTTTTTTTCATCAGATGTGCAGACAAAAACAAGTACCTCGAAGTCACAGAGCCTGTCTCATCTCTAAAGAGACTAATCTTTAGATAGAGAGCTCAGATGTCATGTAATTAAGATGATAAAAAAAAAAGCCCATTTGCACTTCCATGGGTTATTAATGTGGACTAATGATGCTCAGATCAACTATAAGATGTCTGCTAGTTATGGGGTTAATCTCCTCATTCTCGCAAAAGCTATAAAGATAAACATCTTTACACAGAAATGGGCCTGTGAGGATCCCTAGAGAGCTCTAGCCCAACTTCATAGGAAAGTTTGAACGACCAAAAATAAAACTGCTGTAAAGACTTGCATGGGCATTTTTGCTAAATAAATTTAAAACAAAGCAAAGAACTCTAAGAAAAAAAATGCACCAATTACATTTCTACGTGGGTGGTGGTTTCATGCATAGTATATTTTATTTAATGTGTGTGGAAAGAAAATGAAAATGTATATTATTAAATATTTGTAGTATGCAATTTAAATCATTCTAAGCATGCTAAAAGTCTATTTGATACAGTCCAAAAATATGGACACTAACACCAGGATTATAAATTTAGGAAATCACTTCAGGCAAGAATAGGATGTTTACAATATATGCAGCAGAATACCTCAGTGGCGCAACAAATAACAGTCCCTATATTTATCAATGAGACTTTTTCTTGACCTCAAAGATTTCAGCTGAGTGAATGGTAGTTAGTTTCAGTGGAGTTTGTAATCCTAACTCACTAAAAGTGGAAACACAAAGTTTCTGGCTAAAAAGTAAAGACAGGATAAGTTGTTTCCTGCCTCTAAGGGTCACTGTTAGAAAGTCTAAAGTTGAATGTGTAATCACTTCTCAGCTTCTCAAATGGATAAAAGTGTGGCGGAACCTGGGTTCACCTGAGTGTATGGGTGGTAGAGCTCATCCTAATACATCAAAAGTGTAAGTGTCACGACTTCTGATGACTTTATCATAAATGCTCTGATCATTACATTGTCATTAGTTAGCCGACTCGGTTGCACCTCGTTAATGCACGCAAACAATCCGAGGAGCAGCAGATAATGTTGTGTTGTGGTGGTGGTGGTGTTTAATGAGGGTCCACATTTGCATACTGGCCTCCACCCCCACTTGCATTCCCACCCCTCTCTCATTTATAAAAATAAATCACATTAGAACATCACCAGCTAATAAAGTCGACTCCGGCCCACATCCCACGTCCCAGTGATAGCCAAGTCTCAGTGCAGGAAATACACAAAGCAGTCTCCCAGGATTAGAGAAAACCTATTATAGAAAATTCTCATAAGGCACTGGAACATTCTTCATATTAACACTGTGCTGCTGAAGAAAATTATGCCAGTTGTTGTGCATGATACAATCAAATCATCTATCAAGAATCTCCTCTGGAAGTAGGAGCAAATGCTCAAAGTCAGCCTATCAAGTAATACAGCTACTTAGAGGAGTCAGATTTAATTACATATTCCATCACTGAAAATAGAAATAAAATAGGAGTGGGTTTGATTTTGAAGTAGTTTGTATTCTTGATTGCACTTAATTGTACAGGATACCACCTGAGGCGAGCCAGTTTCACTGCCATTTCTGCATTACTGAACAGGGTTTGATTTGGTGAAGAAAAGATTGCACTTTGATTTTGAAGCAAATGCAGCTAATAGCAAAGCTCACTTTTTCTTTTTTCCAACTTAAATAGCTCAGCCTGTTTAATATGCTTTCCCAATATCATGCAGCAGTGGCTACGAACATCACGGCCAGAACTAGAGAGGTCAAGAGCTGCAACCTCGTAAGAGTACTTTGTCTTGTGTCGGTGTGTCTGTTCGAGTGTGCACACGTTTGTGCCCCCAAGTCAAAACCCACTAAATAAACAGTGTGTTTCCTGATGCTTAACGGTGTGCACGGCCCATGCACAGCTGATGTCAATCCACCCAGGACTACCAGTGGCCCCACTTTGCTCACTTACTTACTCTTTGGCTCACTCCATCCTTCCTTCATGCTCAAATTGACACTTGGTGCAGAGGCAGTCAGACAGGGGGCCTCTCCGCCCTGCGCCTCCAGAGATGTGGCCCAGCTGTCAGCCGTCTAATCCAGTCCAACCTCCCCCTGAGCCAGGCAGGAACTCCAGGCTGCTCCCCCTCATCCTCACGCCTAGAGGCACAGCAAACAACTCAGCCTTTTTCAACACTACACACAGCAGGCCAGGAGGGGAGCACTTTGCTAGTCAAATCAGTGTGGACAACTCTTCATAAATCAAGCACAACTGTGTGATAGTGGACTCCAAAAGCCTCATGATTGAGCTGAAAAGACAAGTTTTTGACCGCATGTTGACATTTTGTTGGTATCAGTTGCATCATATATCACCTGTGAATTTGATGAGGAACTATTGTAAAGATGAGGGCTGTAAGGGGAATTAAGCGACACTGTTATTAGCACAAAACCCACACAAAAAACTGTTGAATACTGTAGCTCTAGACAACTGTTTTTGTTTCCATTCAGCTATCACAGTCTGAACAAAGGCTCAACTGGCTGTATCATCTCCTTTTACATCCTAGGTGTAACTGTTGCCATTGTTACTATGGAAACAACTATACAGACAAAAATGGCATATTGTCAAATTTAGATACAATGCTAGGAATGAATGAGACACTACTCAATACAATCCTATCTGTATTGGACTATGTTTAGAAATATAGAGGCAATTCTATCCGATTTTAGGCCACATTGTGGATAAGCAGTCTGCATCACAATTACTAACTATTTGTTAATACATAAAACAGCATTTTTAAAATGGCATTTGCTTTTTTTGTGCAATTTGTGAGCACTCGTAACAGAGTTGTGGGCATGTGTGTTTTGAGGAGTACGTCTGTACCCTTTCGTGTGGATCCCCATGGCATTCCCAATATCTGTATTCCTGTAGATGTGTTTGATGTGTTTGAAGCCACGCAGCATACCTTGGAACATGACAGTAAACATGGCAGAGGCTCTCCCTCAGTGGAGCAGTGATGCACGTCACCCCTTCAGATGTGTGTGACGGGTGTACAAACCAAACCCACCGGGCCACGTTGCCTCCTGGGGATTTTCCTTTACCATGCAGCACTGACTGGCTGCATTTTGCTCAGCGCTCTGCTGTTCTACCCTCGGCCTGAAAACAAAAGAGCAAACTAAACTGGGTGACGAGGAAAGAAAAGGAGTGCATAATGTGGACTTGTGACAAGTTGCGGAACCCAGTTAACTGGTTATCTGACCCAGTAGCGGTAGATGTCATGATATATTGTGGTCTAATGTTTTCCCTGTGTTTCATCCTTGGAAAATCACTAGTGTATATTTCCCACATGCATCCCCGGGGAAATTAAGAGGCACACTATGTATCTCAGGAGAATTCCCCCAAGAATGAGAATAAAGCAGGCAGCATGAAAGAGTAGTGTTGGTGTGAGGGAGTTATTGGTCTGGCAAAGGAATTGCCAACACATCAGAATAGCATGGGTGTTGAACAAGACAGAAACTTGCACCATTTACACCTGCCAGATAGAGAGAGAGAGAGCGAGAGAGTGAATGAGAGAGAGCGTTATTCTAACATGGGAAATTTCCATAGCCACAAATGCACCACCTGATGTGAAGTGCAAGAGTTGAAGCTCCATGTCAGACTGAATTTTTCAAAGTGACATGTACAACATGTTCACATGACAGAGGTGCTTTGAATGTTATTTTTGGGTTGATAAGATAAGTCCTTCGTATATAGTAGCAGTTTTATAATATCACAAAGGCGAAGCTTTGAAAGAGAATGTGTGGACAAAAAAAAAAGTAAGTGCACAAAACTTGACAAAACAGTAAAAAGTGCAAGATGCTATCAGGCTTTTGTCAGTGTATGTGGTATTAAATACAAACAGTGGACAGGCAGCACTGATTTAAAACACCGAAAGCCCTTTTTAAAAAAAAAAAAATATTAATGTCTAAAAATGATAGAGCTATAGTCTGTTTCTTTTAGACTAACTTTTATTCTTATTAAACCTACCATATGTATAAATCTGTTCAGTGAAAAGTATACTTGTGTGTTTGACTTACTAGAAATTAAATTTATCAAAAAATTGTAATTAATATTGACTTTTTTCCCATGATGACATGGGAACCACAAGCCACCTAATGATATACAGTATGTAGTTTATGAAAATATATACTATAGTGTTCCTAAATTCAGTGTATAGATATAAACATGCAGTACTGGACAAATATGTGAGACATTATTGAAAGTGAAAAATAAAAAGTAAGAGTAAATGAGTTTGTTTGTTTGTTTGTTTGTTTTGTATTTTCTGGGGTTTTCTACTTCTTTTTCAACCCAAGTTAACATACGAGCAGAGCCGACCAACAACCAAAAGCAAACTCAACTCACCATCTCGCCATGAGATCACTCCAGTCATCCATCAACATCCATTAAGTATTCAGAAGTCATTAGTACTTAAGTACCCAGTGCTGTTATGTTCTGTGATATTGTATTTATTTAATTGAGTTAAGTTGTTTAAATATGCGCACTGGTGAATTTTTAATGTCTTTATCCCTGTAAAATAAAGACCTACTTATTGCTTTTTCAAACCTACTTTGAGTGCCTGGACTTCGGATGTTTTATGGCTTCTTCTGCTCATAACTTTCCTTTTTCTCTCTCTTTTTTTAAAGTTGTCTCTTCATGTTTTGGCCCTTGTAATGCAGTAATTTCTCAGATTTTAGAAATAACTATAGTATTTCTTCTTCTGTCTTCTTTTTCTTCTTTTTGTAGTATTATTACTAGCAACAACCAATTTGAATTCTGCCTTAATTTTGATCTAATTTTCAGTCCTGTAAAGTTTGTGACAGTGTTATCTCACACAGACAAATACTCAAAACTGCCTTTCTGGTAGATCTTGGTACAGGTGTCTTCAGAAAGAAATTTTGTTACGATGACACACACACACATGGAGACTCATAGGTGAAAACAATACCATACAAAGGAAAAACAAGGTGAATACAGTGAAAACATGTTCTCAAAACCAAATTAGCATGAGCTTTGATTTTGGGATTCTCTACCAGTTTTTTGCTGGTGACTGAATACAGAAAGCAGCACTTGTTTTATGTCTATTTATAAAATGACTTAAGTCGTACCAAGGTTTTAGAAGATTTCTGAGAACACGTAAAAACAGGAAACGAAAGAAGGACAGGGCAAAGGGAAAAGATGAAAAGGAGGGGCTGGAGAAGGGCAGTTCATTGAGGGCAGGATGACAGTAAAGAACAGATGAGATGGGGAGGCTGAGGAGTGTTTTGTAGGTGGTATATTGTAGGAGGGAATAGGAGAGGAGGGGAGTAGTGGAGGGGGGGTGAAACTAGGCCATTGTCCAGACTCAGAGCACCAAAGGCCCCGTGTCCCTGGATGCCCCGTGTCAGCTTTCTGACAGGAGAGATGGGACTTTAACACAGAGTTTTTCACCACCATACGCTCCCTGTCTCCTCTGAAGAATACCCCTCCTCCCTGACACACTCACCAGTCAGAGTTTGAGGAGAGAAATGCACTCGTTACAATAAGGAGGGCACATGGCATGGGACCTGAGGCTTTGAGTGCCGCCTCCTCCACACTCTCAGTAGAATTAGGATCTTTCCTGCAAGAAGTGTGCATTTCTAAAGTTGATGTGCAGTAAATACAATGTTTTAGGCAAGTGCACGACCATACAATATGTTTTTTTTTTCTCTGCTTGTTGGCCACAACCTTATTAACAGTGAATGCATGACTTTCTGATAGCTAAATTTGAATATTCCTCCTCATCCCTGCAGTCTATTCTGCTCACTCCTACCTCGCAGATAAAGCAGACTTATTGTCAGGCTTAATCAGGTGGTCTGTTACCTTGGCAATTAAAGCCTTGTTAGAGATATAAAACCTTGAGACTCAAATGGAGAGTCCCTAGTGAGTCAAACCACTGAGCAAATCCTTAAACCAAACAACCTTCCAGTGGGAACACTTCTTCTCTGAGGATAGATGTTTAATTATCTCTGCTTGTTTGGGGGGGAAAGGAAGGAAAAACTGTTTCACTCCCTCTTGTTTGTCTTAAAAGCTCATGAGTATTTATTGGAATTAATTAAAGTGGCAATCAGCGAGCTATGTTTGATTGTCACAATGTATTGACCTAAGATGGTGAATGATGGGAGCCGTTTGCGCTAAGACTTAAATTGACTTAGTGCGTTGTTGTGTTCACTGTGAAAATTAAGAACCAAAATCCAACGAGAAAATGTCTGCAAAAACAAAAAAAATCTAGTCTTATTACTGGAATATTAAACAGATGCAGAGTTCTTAATTTAATTTAATGAATTAATCTTTAAAATATTGCTGCTAAATGGGAATCCATTTATCATTTATTCCCAATTGATGCAAAACACCTAACTCTTCTAAACTAGGTCAACAGTTTCCCCAGTGAACGGTGGAGTTTTTGGAAAATAACGCGGCAAAGTTGAGCGATAGCAAGTGATAATTTATCATTATTTAATGATCTCCCACAGACAGTACATCACATATTGTGCAGTCAGTGACGACAGCTGTGCGGGATGGTGATCTCAGCAATTCAACGTTTCTGCACTTTCAGGTTCACAAAAACCTCTGACCCATGCATTGGTGTCCACCAAAGGCCATTTCTGTTCTTCGCTGTGGCTCCCTTCATTTTGCCTTTTTTGTCTGTTTCTCCTTATCTCTCTGACATTCTCCTCTAAATGGGCCTGGCACGCATCCCGCTGTCTAACGAAGGTTTGTGTGTGTGTGTGTGTGTGTGTGTGGGTGGCGTTTAGGGAGGTGAGACCTTCTCTGGGACACACTAATCAGCTCAAAGCCAGAGCCCAGGCAGGGAGGCGCTGGACAGGTGAGCGGAACCACTCAGTACACCTACTGGCTGATCTTTAGTTTGAGGGTCAAATCCACTCCATCCTTTATGCCACACTCACTTCTTCATTCTGGTGTCCCCCACTCACCTGGCCTCTGTCCCAGGTTGCTAGCTCCCTTCCTTGGGGTCTCTGTGGGAGGAAACAGCGACCAGCTGCTCTACCAAGGGAGCCTCCTCCTGAATGTACCTTCTGCTAGCCCCAAGTGTGTTAACCTTTTCTTTTAATTAACACTGTCCCAACTCCCAGCCTCTGCAACCATAGTCCAGAGAGAGGTGGCTGCAACTGTCAGAGAAGCCAAGGAATCATCAGGGGACAAGAAAAGCTGGTGGGTGGGTGGGAGTGGTGAAGGTGAGAAGGGTGAGGAGGAAGAGGAGGAGGAGGTGGGATGAATAATGTGTTCATGGCCTGGGAGTGAGGCTTCTTCTAATATTTCTTTATCTGCATGCCTTCACATAACTGCAACACACCAGTCACTCTACACAACAACTGCCTATTTTCCAGGGAAAATCCTGAAGTAAATGGGACATGCTGATGAGAAGATCGCGTCTTCTAATTTGCACTATAACTCATAAGGCTGCAGGATAATCAAAAACATTTAATTCTTTGTTTAGTCACTCAATTTGCAAGTGTGTAACATTTCAGGAAAACAAAAAAAAACAACAACTTTAGAGCTGTGCATGTTTGTGTTTCTTCACCAGGTTATAAAAACTATAAGCAGTATAGAGGCAGTGGACACACTGAGTAATACATGATATACATTTATTTCTAATTTTATATGCTTCATTAACTTGTTAATTCAGTGTGAAATCCAGTGAACCGAATAACCAGACACCAGTACCCCTCCAGGTGTCTGTCTGACTGTGTAAAATGTTCTGTATGATAAGGGGCTAACACAGCTATGTGTGGCAGCCTAGTTAACTAGCACCATATAGAGAGGTGAGCATGCTTGATCTCATCTTAAAGTGAAGATCTCCTAATGAGAGAGTGGTAATGAGCAAGAAAAAAAATCACTATCACTTCTCTTAAAAAAAAAAAAGTGTTGAAAGGTACGCTGTCTTTTCCTTTCATCTCGTGTGGTGGTGCCAAGTGGAAAATGTCCATCTTTCACCGGGAGATTTTTATGTTCATCTTGGCTCATGGTAACGTCCCTGGGGATCCGCTTTCTTGGCATGTTCACAGTGGTCACCATTTGCTAGAGATGGGCTACTGAGGTCAAAACCATTTGAGAAGGACATAAAACCTCTAAAATAATTTTTGATCACACTATGAAACCATCCCAGTGTGGTCAAATAGTATTCTTTAAGCCAGTAACGCATCACTGAGGAGGTTATTGTTAGAAAAGTAATTTTAGTCTGTGTATATTCTGGACATCAATGCAGCCAGCTGGTGAATGGTAGAGCTTTAGTTTGTCTGCTAATTTTTCATGCTAGCAATTAGCTAGCTGATGATATTAACCACCTTTCATTGCCTGATCCAGCGCCACGGGTGATAATTTAGTTACCAAAGCCATGCTAAGACCCTACAATTCAGGTTGCAACGTTCCAAGTGAGAGATATATGTGAATCTAACATCTCGTGACCCTCGGTTTTATGATAGAGTAAGTAAGGGGGGAAACTGCCAGGACCTTCTCCTCATGAAGACCCAGAGCAAGGGCACTGTCTCCCCAGCCCCATAGATCAGCCAGCCCTGAATGTCAAACTGCACAGCAGCCACTGCAGTGCCAGGAGTCCCTCTCTCACTCCCTCTCTGGCCCATGATCTGCTGTCTGGTGACACCACTGTGCTAATGACCTGGTTTGGGATTTGCACCATGGGGCTCCTTGGCTTATGAAGATGAAAGTTGTGGATATCCAGCTGGAAGGTCACCGTTGACGACGTCCACTCACTCCACATTTCCTCTAGTTCGTTGACATCCTTCAGTTTTCAAGGAGGTTGACATAGTAAGACTGCCACCGTTTCTTCGTATTTCTTTAATATAATACACAGTTCCTCAAATTCTGAAAAAATAATGTTGTTTCCGCACAGTTATTGAACTGACGCACTATTTTTTAAAATTTTTTTGGTAGTGAGGGGCACAATGTTTATGTGAACTGCATGCATATGATGGGTTTTTTTTGTTTTGTTTTGTTTTTTGTTGTTGTTTTTTGCTCCGGAGTTTAATTGCTTGACAATTTGGATAACAGTGAAGTTGGAAAGCAGCACTCACGCCTTGCTTGCCAGCTCTGAAGCCTTGTGATTGTTAGCTCTCCATGTAGTTTTTATTCTTTTTTTTTAATCAGTTCACTGTGAGAAAAAAAAAAAAAACCTCATTGCTTGGAGAGGGCAGTGTTTTCAGTCACTCACTATCTTGACTTTTTTTCAGCCTCAGGAGTTTGGCTTGTTGGAGCAGAGTGTAAAGTCCCTGGGGAGGAGCTCCTCTGGTGTTGGGGGCACTGCCTCGACCTCACTCATGCCTGGTGTGGGTGGCATCCAACGAGGGAGACACACAATGGAGAGCAAGACTTGAAGATGGTGATGCTTCTGGTGGACTCTCTCAGGACTCAGCCTTATTCTCAGGGTCATGCATTCCAGCAATCTCTGTAATTATAAGCAAGTGAGAAAAAAGTCGAGTCTTCTGCCTTTCTCAAAATGAACGTGCCCCACTCCTCAAGGGAAACATTCACATCTCTGAGTTCTAGTAGCTGGACGGGTTTTAATGAGGCAAGTCAAGTGTGTGTGTGTCTGTGTGTGTGTGTGTGTGATTGTGCGTGGTTGGTGTACATGTACGTCTGTGTATCTGCCCTCTTCTAACGAGCGTAATTGACCGACTATGCTTTTAAGCCGCCGTTTTTCACCATTTGTGAGAATATTCTACTAAATAGCCTTCAGTGATTATTATTTCTACGGGAGACACTTCATTGGGATTAAAACTTTCTCTGAGTTTTAAACTTCAGTTACTACTTTTTTTTTTCTCTTTTTGACAGTGTACTGTTAGAGCCAAATGGACAGAGGTTGAAGAGGCCACAGGTCAAGAAGAACTGCTGAAGAATCCCACCACCCGAGGACCATGAATTCCACTGGGGAACATTTCACCCTGCTGAGAGGCAGAGTGAAATCTCTGATGCAGCAGCACATGCTCTCTCGCTGTGGTGTCTCGATGTCTAGCTAAAATCTACGGGACATGGGGAAAAAAAAAAATCTCTGCACAACTGCTCAGTTTTACTACAAATACCGTGGAAAAAAAAGACGGTGCGTTTGTGTATTCGATAGCATTTCAAAGACTTGTAGTCCACATAATGACTTTTGGAAGCACAACACAATATTGGGGATTTATGTTTATGCAAATGGCTTCATATGAAGCTACAATGCAGGCCTAAAACAAAACAAAAAAAATAGTTGAATATTGAAGGCACGTGTAGGTACATGCATGACCTTACGCGCTACATAGAAATTTCTTGGCTTGCGTTGTTTTCATTGCAAACATGTCATCTTTTTTGTATAACGTTGTTTGATTCCCCTTTCCATTCTCCTCAGAGATGAGACTTGAAACAAAAAGCAAAAAAAAACCCATTTGTGATGATCTTCATTGTGCCTATTTGCTCCCAAAATTTCCACATGGTTCTCCTTTCCTTATTTATAAGGGTATCCCTAAGAGGGAAGCCATGTCAGACACGTTTTTTTTGTGTGTTTTTTTTTGGAGCTTCTTGAGCAGTATTCCTCACATGAGGTTTCTTCTACTTGAAGAAAAAAAAAAACAACTTCTGAGGAAAAGTGTACTGTAACTTAGAGACTTAACAGTGCAAGCTCTGAGTCAAGCCTTGCTTTGTCACTAATGAAAGTAGCAAAGAGCCCTGGAGGACTGAAGAGCACTGTTTGTTTGTGTTTGTGAGAGTATTCAGGAGGTGTGTGTGTGGGGGGG
>VVHJ01001469.1:1531-18785 GCA_015107715.1 Tylochromis polylepis
TTTTTTTTTTTTTTTTTTTTAATTTTTATTATTTTTTTTCTTTTTTTTTTTTTTTTTTAATCTTTTTTAAAAAAATTAATTTTGACTAGTAATTCATGTTAAATTGTTACAGGTGAACTTTGTTTTTCAGATGATTGACTGCAAAAGTGTAATATTTGATGTCTTGTCTTGATGCTTGAGTCTCTTCCCAAAAATCTTATATTAAGCAACTAAGTCCACTGATTTGTATTTGTCAGCTGTCCACTCACAATATGTTTACTCATGAAATAGTGAAATATAGCTATGAGGACAAAGATGGTAAAGATGGAATGAATAGTTTTAGGTGATATTATTGTCATTTTTTTAATCAAGGTTTAGGTAAGGTGTCGTGTTTTTGTTTTTATTGTTTTGTTTATTTTTTCCCCACACAGGAAGAGCACTGGCCTCTGCTTCTGTCTCTTGTGGTGGTTCCTACCATGGTCCAGCTGATACTGTTGCCATGGTTTCCAGAGAGTCCACGATATCTGCTAATAGAGAAAGGAGATGTGCATGCCACCACTGCAGGTTAAAAAGTGCATTCCTTCTTTCCTTTTCTGAATGTAGGGATTACAAAGAAAGATCAAGACAAAGTCTTTTTGTTAGTGTATCACATGGTCAAGTTGTGCATCTCTGCATTTAAATTAACCGGCTAACTGCTCATGCTGCAGTTTATTTTACACACCTACAACAGATTCTCAAACTTTACATAATCCTGTCATTGTGATACTTGACTGATGAATTAAAACTGGTTTTAAAAAACACAGTTATCAGATGTTATAATAAAATAACTGTAGTGTACTTGGATTTGGATTCTAGTTGTCAAGACTCATGTTTCACTCTGTTCTGTAGCCCTAAAGTGGTTCCGTACTAAAGGAAACATTCAGGCTGAGGTTGAAGAGATGCAGGAGGAGCAACGCTCTTTGTCCTCCATCCAGACCCTCTCTATCTGCAGCCTCCTCATGGACAACTGTGTCCGCTGGCAGGTCCTCACTGTTGCGGTGGTCAACATCAGCATGCAGCTGTCTGGAATTGATGCCGTGAGTAGGAAAACTATTGTGTTGCCTTCATCTTTTTATGTGTCTGTTGTCACATTTTGAATGTGCAACAACTGTGCAGTTATTATATGAGAGTGAGATCTTATAGTGCGAGGGTTCCCAGCTGGGCTCCTCCCGTCCATCCATACATCACAGTCTCACACCCACTGAATGACTAAGCAGGGGGCAATGTGACCATGCCTCATTATCTCCTGGTCCTCTCCCTCAGTGTTACCTCACATAACAAGGTCCACCCATCCGAACACAAAGTCAAACACATCTTTGTACTCATTGCTTCATATGGATGGAGGCTCCAGGCATGCAGGCTCATATGCTAGTGCCATTTCACAGCAGGGGTGCACCCCACTGAGTCTCTCAGTCCCAGCTGTTCCAGCCAGGAACACTGGAAGGCTTCAAACATCCAGAAGAAGTAGTGTCTCCAAATCTGAGACATGAAAAGTAAAACTAAGCATTTCAAGAGAGTTTGAAAAGTAAATGTGCATGTTTTTTTTTTTTCTTAAAATATTTGATACTTATAATCATATTTAAACAAACAGAGTTTTTGCACAAAGAGATATTATTCAACATGTTACAACATGGTGCTTTTACAGCATTTGTGGTGCTGATTTTGTAGAGTTATTACAGCCATATGGGGAGCCACTCAACCTAGGAAAAATGATGAAAGAGCTATTTCTTCTGCAAGTACTACTGTAACTGTCCTGTCATTCACATAAAGTGGCAGCCCCACATCACTATTATTTTGTTGCTGCGCTTGCTTTGTTTTTGTTCTTCCACTTCTACAAGAATAACTGAGCAAGAGAATATGACAAAGTATCTACTACATATTCATAATCATAAGCAAGTGAAATCTTGGATAAATCATGAAGAAGGAAAAGAAGGGACAAATAAATGCATAACTAAATTCATTAAGTTACGTTTTTCAGGTAACAGAATATTTTCCAGATGTATGTAATGCATGATATGCGGTGTCTTTGTTCTGGTTGTAGTGGATAATTCAGCATGAGCGCGACAATTTCCAAAAAAGAATGCTGTAATAAAACAGACAATGAGGATTACGATCTTTGGTTGTTTTTTGTTAGGGTGGGGTAAGTTTAGACATGTGCTGAAGCTACCTGCATCTGTTTAGGATCAACCTACTCCACTAAAAACTGAACCAGGTTTTATCCACTTTTTGTAATGTGGAGGTGTAAGATGCTAGGACATTTGACACAAATGTGCTCAATGAGCGGTTTCCTGAAACTTTAGTATAAAGCGAAGTTGCCATTCAACTGTTATGTTATGTTATTAATTGGTAATCTGTCTTCTCTTCTCAAAGACAGTTTCTCAAGACAGATGCTTGTTTTGGTAATACTGAAGAAGTTGGCACTGTAGCTTAGAGTAAGCCCAGAGATGAGGTCATTTTAAGACTGTGATTCTCTCCTACATAACTTTTTGGGGTGTTTTTTAACCCAGCTTTACACACCGAGGTGCATCAGATTAGACGAGTTAAATAATCCAAGAACACCTTTGAAATTATGTGATTTTAAAGGGTTTCTTTTAGGTGAGTCTACACCTGTTTAACAAACACTTTGGTCTGGAAAAGCTGAAGAAAGCTCCAGAGGGAAATGAGCCAAGGCTACTTTGCTTAGCACTCTGACAACACTGCAGTGTTACTGGCTGAGCAAGTCTTGCACTTTTGTGTACAAAGTGTTCATGTGCATAAAACATAATATATTATTTGACTCGTATAACACAATTCTTATATTAGAGGAGATTTTAGCTTAGTAAGGAGGCGTTTTAGCCTATCAGTTTATATTCATCTTCATCAAATTTTATCCCAGTTGTTTAAGTTTCTGGAATTGTTTATGCTTGTGCAAGCCTTCTGCTTTGCTCGTCTGTTTGCATACTTCAAGCCTCCAATGGTGATGAAATGTTATATGTATGGTTACTAAATCAACAAGACAGCATTTAACTGCACTGATCACGATCTTGTCCGCACATCATCAGTGATGGATGTTGTATCAGCAAAGTGTGATTAATGAGAATGCGCAAATTAATTTCAAGGGGAGTACTTGTCAGGAGTCCATACTGATGAAAAGCTGTATCTCAAATGCATAAGTGATGGTCGGCCTTGTGATAATGATCACTATGATGAATCATGTGCATTACCAAATAAGCAAAGTGACTTTTGGCTCCTTAAGAAAACAAGGCAAACTTTGATTTTTACTGTATCTATAGTCCAAAGCATTCAACATATCAATAAACTTTGTGTCAATTTCAGATCTGGTTCTATACAAATGACATTTTTAGGAATGCAGGAATCCCAGATCCTTATATTCAGTACACAACAGTGGGAACTGGGGCCATTGAGGTCCTCTCAGGGATGCTGGGGGTGAGTAGACACACACACACACACACACACACACACACACACACACACACACACACACACACACACACACACACACACACACACACACACATTAAGATGAAATTGATGTATTTCTATTATACAAGGATATTTTATATTTGGACTTATAATTTTGGACTTGAACACAATACAATCAATCAACTACACAGCATTACAGATGTGATAATGTGCTGCTGTTTTACTGGTCTGAGCTCTGTGTGACCAGTGTTAAGGCAAAAATATACAACAGAATTAAGTATATTGGGAACTTGATTTAAAAATTGCATTTTTTGTTTTGTTATGGATTTAATAGCTGCTAAACTGAAAATAGAATTAGCAGATTAATTAACCATGAAGCACTTGGGGTTGCAATAAATCTGTGCCTTGTATGACTGATGGTAACTTCAATCTTAATCCACAAGAAAAGAGAGACTGAGAAAAACGAATGCCCTCCCTTCTGATAAACATGTAACTTTTTACCTAAAATACTTGAATCACATAATGACTTTGGTTATTTTGGTTATGACATGTAGTCATACACAGTCTGTTATGTTTGATTTGATTGTTTCAGTTTGCATTTTCTGTTGTCTTGTGATATTTGCCTAAAATCCCATTAGGGGAAGGTGGGCTGAAACCTAATGAAGGTCATTTATGCTGCACAGTGCACAGGGTCATGTTATACTCTATAAAAAAAAATGATATAAATCTATATAAATGAAAATCAAGGTAGCATGGCAAATGAAAGATTCCTGTAATTGCAACTAACTTTTTGAAAATCTATTTTATGGGTTAGTCACATGTAGTCCTGCTTATTTGTCTATTATTTAGTGTTTCACTATTGAGCGTCTGGGCAGAAGACCACTGATGATTGGTGGTTTCCTTTTTATGGGACTGTGCTGTGCCGGAATCACTGTGTCTGTCCTCTTCCAGGTACATGTCATCTGATATTCTGCTGCTTTAGGAATATTTTGCATGACATTATAGTACATTACATGGAGCTTAGAACAAAATTTACATAATTTACATAAATTATTGTGTGTCTTCAGATGCAAAAGCCTCTAAGTGACACCATCTGTGAAAAATGACAAAATGATATCAGGTGAAAGCTTCAGTCTACGATAATCAAAAGCTTTCACTTCAACCCCATGCTAAGCCTCTTGACAAACATGGTTTGTTAGCAGAAACCTCTAAATGCCACTTGCCTTTCTAAAAGCTACTATGTTCACAGGAACACCAATCAAAGCACACAAACACTCATCGTTTCATTTTGAATTGTGTGTTCATTATTTGTAAGCTTGTTTCCAGTTGCATGTTTAGTGGTTTAGCAACTATTTCCTGTGTCTCATCCAAAGGCAAAGCAAGTTTTGTTGCAAAAGACTATCAAATTTGTTAAAAACCAGCATAAGACATTTCATTCAGTGACCGTTTCACTGCTGTTAAAGTAAACTCACTGAAGCTGAACATAGGACACTGACAAATTATTTAAAACAAAATAAAATGTCAGACAGGCTTGGAGATTTTTCCATCTGAAGTCATCATATAAATTAATAATAATAAAAAAAAAACTGTGTGTGACCATCTGCAACTCATGACTTGTGTTTGACCAATCACAGCCGCAGTTGTCCTACATGCGCTACATCAGTGTGGGCTGTGTTATTGGGATTATTGCTGGCTTCTGCATAGGTCCAGGTAAAACAACAAAACAACAACAACAACAACCTTGTATCTGTATCTGGCATGAAAACTTTCCAACAGTTTCAAACCTTCATGTGATTGCACTAGCTATAAGTAATCCTGTGTATGAGGAAACACTGCACCCTGCTGGAAACTTATGCAATAGCAGGCATTAAAGCTTTAAAACATCAGCATCCCTTCCTCCACACTCCTCCTCTGGCTGTGAGGAGATATTGTATTTCATTAGTCTTGTAAATTAGGAAATCCTAACTGCCACACTGCTTCCATTCTCACAGCCATTTGTACACTGGATGAGATGAGTGAAGTGAATTAAGAGGCAATAGTTTACAACGATGAGAGCCACGTCGAGCGAACCTGCGAGGATGATGGATTAGAACAAATCTGGTTTACATAACGTCATTCGTCAAACAGGCAAAATCTATACCTTAGCAAACAAGGATTTCTCTTGCTGCAATTAGACTTCTAATGGCTCATTGTTCATAAGCTAGCTGTGATGAATATGGTTTCCTTCAAATGAAACCTTGCTTGCACATTGATGCCCTCCCATATATACAGCAGATGTTGACAAATTATGGTGTAGTTATTGGTTTGACAATATTAAACTTTTCTCTCTGCAGTTATCATGCACAGAATAATGAGCACATTATTCGGAAAGCTAATCATTAGAGCTTATACTAATGCATATTTCTCCTTCATAGCCTTCACTTCTAACAATGAAGAATCACATGTTTAAAGCTAAGGCACATCTTAAACTAATGAATTGCATGAGCTAAGCTATTCTGTGTCTTGTGATTCAGAAGTGGAGTTTTGCCATCTTGACAAACACCTTCCTCTCTTGTCAGTCTATGATTAGTGAGTAATAATGAACACATAATGAAGTACATGTAGAAAAAGGAGTGTAATATAATAGCACTTGGGCTTGTGAAATGTTTATCATTAATCATCTTCTGTTAATTTTGAGTAACTGCCAAGGAAGAGTCCTGAGTGGGAGTATTGATAAAGTAATTGATGAACTAAGATGCCGATGTTAATTTCACATCACCCAACAGATTCATATAGCCATACTAAGTAATTAAATGTGATTTGTGTTATAACAGGATGCTTAGTTAGATTAAACTGTCTTCATGTGGTATTGGTGGGAATATTTTTGTAATCCAGATGTGACCTATGAAATAAGACAAATATGTTTTTGTGTATTTTTTACAGCGGGTGTGCCTTTCCTGATCACTGCAGAGCTGTTTAAGCAGTCTCATCGACCGGCTGCGTACACTGTGGCTGGTTGCCTCAACTGGATGTCCAACTTCACCATTGGTTTTGTCTTTCCCTTCTTAGAGGTCAGTGCTGACTTATATCCCACAGAGCTAAATTCAAATGTACACAAAAACCATCTAAAAATGCTGGCCAGTTTATAGTGGAAGAACATGTACATGCCAAAAGGCTTTATTTCGATTTTTTTTTTTTTTAAATGTATTTTTTTTTAGCCTTGATGACACGTGTAGTGTTGACATTTCATGCAGATCTGCTGTGTGTATGCAATTGGCTGTGCACTTTTGTCTGAATAGAAGTGACTCCCCAGATACCAATAAAATTGACAATTAAAAATCCTGACCTTGCTGTCTGTCATTGTCCTCAGCTTCGTTCCAAGGAAACTACGAAGTAAAGAGGACAATTAATTGTTAAGTTGACAGTGACCGAGTCAATCAGTAATTACTCTGGCTACAGATCTTAAAAATATGGGATCGCATGTTAATAATCATTCTATTTTTAATTCCACATAAAGTAGAATAACTTCTTTGCTCTCAGAAAGTGTTTTTGGTCTTCAGGCTAGCGGGTACCATCTGCCTCTAGTCTCTGGGATAAGCTAGGCTAGACACCCTGTCCTGTGGTTTCATTTTTTACTGAACTCACAGAGCAGAAATAATTTTCACATGACTGAGGCTTTGACAGGAAAAATTAAACAAACCTTAAACACATTTTCATATGGTTTTCTAGTATTCAAATCACTCATTCTGTCTCTTATTTTCCAAAGAAAAATGGCTGCTATACATACTTGGTGACGAAACTGCAGCTAAATATGAACTCACTCATTAGTTTCCCTCTGCTTTGCAAGTTTTAGGATGTTTGAGCTAATTTTTTTCTGTTTTATAGTCTACCTTTAGGAAAGCTAATCATTAGAGCCTATACCAATGCATATTTCCCCTTCTGATGTCACTGTCTTTTCCTGCAAAAATGATGATAATAAGGGCAATAAAAGAGCCCCTGCCTAGTTTGGAAACATAGTAGATCATTTACAGCTGAAAAAAGGAGGTACTTCCCTTAAAAGTTTGCTAAATTAGTAAATGAATGCTAACATTAACCTTAAAGCCAACAGAACCATTACTCAATCTACGTTTCATGTTCTCTTGTCATGGTTTGCATTGTGTTTATGTTAATCTGCTGTAATTAGCTTCCAATAACCCAGAGTGTTTTGTTTCTTTAACTGTGCATTTGTATTATTTTGTGTCCTTCCACCCCAGATTGCTACAGGTCCTTTCTGTTACCTGATCTTCTGTGCGGTCTGCTTGGGAGTGGCTGTCTACACCTTCTTCATCATTCCAGAGACCAAGAACAAAACTTTCTTGGAGATCAGCCAGATGTTTGCCACCAAGAATGAGATCTGTGAAGAAGAGCTGTATCCAAATAGTGATCTGAAAATGGCTCTGATGAACGGCTATGGAACCCTTGACTTCCATGACAAAAAATAAGAATTCAGCCAGCTGAACTAGGAGCTCAACCAACACTGTCAGTGATACAGACGAGGAACTGTGAGATCAGCTGCTTCATGCAAATTGTCACTGCATACAGTTATGGTCAGAAGTTTACATACACTCATCATGGGCATGAATGTCATGGTAATTTTGGACTTTTAATGATTCCTTTGACTTGTTCTTTTTTTTAAGGTTGGAATGATTGTATGGCAAACATTTGTAATGCTTTTAGAAAATATGAACTGGGGACACAGTTGTGAATTCATGTTGTACTTTCTCAAATCCACACAGAATTAAAAGTATGCATACAGACTCAAAAATATACATATATCCCCACTGATATTTGGTTAAATGTCCCTTAGTAGGTTGGACCTTCTGTAGATGCTTTTGGTACCCAGAATTATGCTTCTGTCATAACTCTGACTGGATATTTGATCTTTTTTCTTGATAGAACTGGTAGATTTAATTTAAACTGGTTTCCTGATGTGGACCTGGCTTTTAACCATAGTCTATGGAGGTGGTGTGCATTTTGGGAAGGCCATTCCAGAAGCTTAATGTTAGCCTCCTGTATCCAATCCAAAACCAGTTTTTATGTGTGTTTTGGATCATTGTCCTGTTGAAACACCCAACTGTGTCAAAGTTTTAACCATCTAGCTGTTGATTTGAGATGAAGCTGAAGAATTTGATGGTAGTTCTCCTTCTTCAATATCCCGTCCACTTTGTGCAAGGTACCGGTACTACTGGCAGCAAAACAGCTTCTGAGCATGATGCTACCACAACCACACTTACAGTTGGTGAAGTGTTCTTGGGTTTGAAAGCCTCACCTTTGCTCCTCCAAGCATACCTCATTTGGCCAAATTGCTCAGTCTTTGTCTAATTTAACCATAAAACTTTTCTCCAGGAGGCATTTGGCTTGTCCGTGTAGGCAGCTACATATTTCAGTCAAGCTTGAAGTTGTCCGTTTTGGATCTTCCCTGAATTCCTTGGACTTTCTGATTGTTCTGAGTATTGGTCAATTCAGTGAATGCTGTCAAACAAATCCTTTTTATGCTGGCGAAGAGAAACTCCCAGCTGTAGTTAATCATGATCACTAACAAGAAGTTAACGGGCCTTGGCCTTGTCAAGTTAAGACATTACAGAACAAACACGTCCTCTTCCAAATATGCATGCAAACTTTATATAGAATAATTAGGTAGTATACCACTGAAGAATCTTGTATAGTAGCTGCACAAGATTGTTCAGTCCATTTTTAATGCTTTATCATTTACAAGACACAAAAATATATCATTTGTCTGTTTGTTCTTTGTTTTTTGCAGATTTTGACGTCTATAATAACGAGCAAACATGCAAAACATAAATATGAAAAAATTCCATTCATGCACTTGGAACTGCATTTCTACTTTAACATCAAGCACTAAGCAGCACCTCTGAGTTAGCACAATACTTTGACTTCTTTTGGGGGCTATATTTGCTTCACATTCATTGAGCTGTTGTGATGCTGGAAAAGGACTCCCACACTTAGAAAATTAAAATCAAGAGAAATATTGTGTGGCATCATTGCGTCTCACCAAAACTACCATAAAGCTAACACAACAACACTTGCAATTACAGCACAAACAAAAATGAATTATGAAAATAATACACAAATAAAACTGAGCTTTTCAAACTGCAACCAAAATGATTCCCAACACTGAGATAATGGAGAAAAGTTGCAAAAGAAGCTATTCACACCAAAGGGCAACAACAGAACTCAAACTTTGGCCTGAAAAGCAGGTAAATGCTGCCCAGTAAGTTAAAGCTTTAATAAAGGCAGGATTATTCTGATTCTTATTATTGGTTAATAAATCATTCAATATCTCCAGAATTTAGTGGTTTACAGATTTGCATAACAAGTAAAGGTGCCCTAGTTTGTTCCCGGGAGGAGACAAAAATCCCTTTGAGACTGCATCAGGAGAGGCCTCTGGTGCAGAAATCTGCCATATCAAAAAAATACATTGCTATCCACTTTGGCGACCACTTATTAATGAAGTAGCAGCTGAAAGGAGCTTTACTGGCAAATAAATCATTTAACAGTAAAGTTCACAGTTCATTCTTGGGCTTGTAATAGCAGTTTAGAAAACATTGTCACCACGAGGTCTATTTAGTTGCAGATCTGATTTCATCAAATAACATCATTTTTTATCAATAGTGACACTGTCGTACACAGCAGGCATCTAACTGCTCAATATGGGCAACAAGTGCTCAGAAAAAAAAAAAATACTACAGTACTGCATGCACTAAAGAAGATTTTTATAACTGAAGGGCAAATAAACAGACCTTACTTACTTTACAAGTGTTTCACAGATATAAGCTATTAAGAAAAATGTTAATAGCGGTCAGATTTGGCTGGTGCTTCTCCTGTAGATGGTATGTAGTTATTAAAATGAACGTTTCGGTAATGCTAGCAAGTTTAGTTAGCGACGTGCATTCATAGGTTCTATGGGTAAATTACAGATAGTTGTTAATTAGGGATAATAGTTAAATACTAGAATTTTACTCAATAAAATTTGGAGTACAGACTATAGTAAAATTACCCGTAAAGCAATTAATTTTTTTTTTTTTTATCAGATAATTGCATTGAAAGTGCTCCAAGAGGTCTGAAACCACAAACATAGCAAAGAGGTCCAGTTTGATGACTCGAACTAGATCATATGTCTGCAGGCAGCTGCCAGCTATTGCTGTTTTTTTTATCAATGGGGAAATTAATAAGCAAGACCAAATATTTTATTTTGGTAGTTCTACTCTAATACTGTATGTGCTAACATAGGTCTCTCTGTGGTGACTGACTCGCTTTTGGACTCAACCTAAGATTTATTTATTAAAATTAAAAGTGATCTCTGGCTGATGACACGGAGGCAGCATGTATTACTCAAAATGTTATTATGATATTGTAAATCAAACAAAGTGTTTTATTATCTACCTCTGGTTCTGTCATCCTGCGCAAAATTTTTGAATTAAAATGTTACTAAAGTGTTACTAAGTTATGACCATCTACTTTAGTCATTCATCTCAAACTGTGTGATCATAGCGTGAAGATGCTTTGGTAAAATGTTGCTCAGATGCACCTCTCAGTGTGTTAAAGTGCCATCACTGACTGTTTTTCTCTGCGAGGGTTGAAAATTTGCCATACCATATGACATGCTATGGCATAGTTGGGAGTCATATAGTATGCTGAGAGATGGGAAGCACTGCTTTTCTCTCGCTCATCTCTTCCCTCTGCCTTGAGGCTGGCTGATCCATCTGTCAGCCCCTGCAGAAAGGCCCTGCAACCCCCAGCTGAGGGAGAATGGATACACAATGTCAAATGCCTGTTTTGATATCACAGATGAAAGAAGAGGGGTGGACCCTGCCAATGTAGAAACATCATCATATCACGGTAGGATTGGTGGAATACTCACAGCACTTTAAAACAGGTCTTCTTTACTCACAAAAGCAGATGGAAAAGTGAGGCAAGCTGTGATGGAAGATCAGGCTTTGGCGTTGTTGATTTGCTGCTGAATGGACAGAAGCGTTTCGGTCCTGGCAGAGAGGCACAAGTGGGGCAGCATGGCTGTTCATATGTAATGTCACTTTCAAACAAAGGGCTCCTTGTCACCGAGACTACAGTATATTTCTGTGGATAATGCCAAAGCATTGTGCACATGTGAAAACACACACTTACACGCAGGCTCGCTCCGCCTCGGGCTGGCAGAAGCTATAAATCAAACAAATAGCATCACAGCCTGGCGAAGAAAGCATTCCAACAGATAAAATGCTCTCCTACACAACAAAGCCACACTCGCTGCGTAATTAATTGCAACAAATTACCTCTTCCTCTCCCTGTCGGCCCCCACCTCACTTTTTTTTACGGCACTTACGAGAGCGCACGCTCCTGCGCACGTGTGTGTGCAGATGTGTATGCGCACGCAGCGCACAATGCACTGCGCACTATGGCACCGGTGCGTAGACTCGCACACAAGCGCACACACATACACACTCGGCCTGCACCCTTCATAAGTGCTTTAATGTGGCTTATTGCAGTGTGCGGTCCCCTTAGCCGTGGAAATATTCGCTTGACGGATGTGCTTTGTCGCCGGCGCTCCCCGGCGGAGGGCGGCTGTCAGGGAGGAGATGATAACATTAACAGGGAGGCAAGGCGATGACAAATGCCTGTTATCAGCGAACGAGGCCGGTGACAAATCGAACGGCAGCGCCCAAGCAGCCCCGGCGCGGCGTAATAAAAAAGAAGATGGATGGCACACCCAGGCAGGGCCCGCGTTAATGCGATTTCCACTGCTCTCCCTGACTCCCAATTAAGGCTGGGGGTGGTGGGGGTGGTGGTAGTAGAGCGCGGGAGAGAGGAGACAGAGACTGTGTGCCTCGTGAGTGTGAGGAAGGAGGGGAGCTAAAGACGGGAGGAGGGAAGACTGCAATGGAGATGAGAAGAAGTAAAAAAAAAAGTGGGGCTGGGTAGAACTGACAGGAAGGAGAAATTCTGTGGATGCGGTGGCATATAAAGAGGATAGCTGTCACTAAGGATGGGGTGAGGGGCAGGAACAAAGTGGAAGACTCACAACACAACATGCAGCTTTAATTGCCTGCAGACCCCATCTGCTCCCTCTCATCTTCTTCTCCTCGGTTTTACTCACATCTCAATCAGGGCCGTATCTCACAGGTACAGCGTTGTTTTGTATCTTTGCGGCCAGGTGGAACATCATTAGACTTTTTCTAACAGCAGCAGTAATGAACATAACCCGACACAGCACTAGAATAAAAAATAACTGGATAAATTCTCGCTTTGACTAGTTAAACCTCCTATCAGGGGCATCGCATGCTCCCGTGGTTTCTTGTTGGCCCAGGATTCAAGGGCTGCACCCTAAATCAGTGCTTATAAAAACAGAACTGACAGACAGCCCATGGCGTATAAGCAGACAGAGCTATACAAATGAGCTACGACTCTGTCCAGGATGACTGTTCCAACTCATCCTGTCCAAGGACCCAGATGTTATCTCTTTACTAAAAGGATCAGCTCAGGATATTGAGAAATTGCTTCAGGATAAGGGGGCATCTGTGCCCGAATACCCAAGGGCTGCTGTTTTGTCACTCTGACAGTGTTTTATAAAAGGCTGAGGAAGCTCAGAAGGCTGCAGAAACAAGCCTCATATATCTCCTGCTATTACACCCAGGCTAGAAAGAGAGGGCTGAAATGACAATGAAATATAGCCCTGGCTCAAAGGGAGAAAAAGAACAGGGTCTAAAGAGGGACAGCTGAGTCTCCCCAGGAGCCTGAAAGGGGCTGTGCTCCAAATCAGAGACAGATGCACAGCAGTCAGACACCAGCCCTGTGCTATACTGCAAGCGCACAGAGGTGAAAAGGAGACGATATGTGGTTCAGAGAGGGAAGTCCTCAGAGAGAGCAGCCTCTCTGTGCCTTTGCTGATATTAGTCTGAAAGAACAAGGAAGGAAATTAGAGCCCCGCAGGAGGAAGAGAGAGGGAGAGGTGTGCTGGGGAGCTAAAAGTCCAAACTCGGCAAGGACCCTTGCATCATTAAGTTGTCAAGTGGATGGGAGGCCCCGAAATATGACTTGGAGTTATTGCTGGGGCCGGGCCTGATGATATAAGAATTACAGTACATGGATCATGGCCGGATCGATAGGTAGACAAAGTCATTATAGAGGGGCTAGAGTTCAATGCCTCCCTGGGGCTGCAAGCTGGGACATATTTATCACTATGGCAATGTGTAGCACACACAACACACAGGTGGGTAGCTGTGTAGTTATATTTTGCTTGTTGCTCTTATTTCCAAGGCTATCTGTTCCAGCTGTATTGATTGTTTCAGTTTTATGTGGATGCAGGCATCTCTGCATGAGTTTCTTGACCTGGTATTTGTCTGTTTGTCAACATATTTGCTTCCTGTGAGGAGTGTTGACACATGTGTGTTTACAGGTGAGCTAGATGTCTTGGTGCTTGCACATCACTCATGGTGAGCATTTGTCCTTCCTCGCTCTCTGTCTTTGCAGCCACAGGGTTGCAGAAGGATAGGGAGCACGGGCAGGCCAGCATCGATCCCCGCTTTGCCGAGAGAAATTAGGCATGAAATTAAAGCTCCCATCAAAGGCCAGAGCTGGTATTGTCACCTGATCCAGCACTATTTATACTCCCAGGAGATGATGATGATGTCTCTATCACACTGATGATAACAGGACAGAGAGAAAGAGAGAAAGAGCGGTGGAGGCACAGATAGAGAGTTTCTCCCCTCCATCCACGGTGCCACTGACCCGTCATCATTTATACTGCCAGCGCTCAAGTGCAAGGTTAGCACCAACCTGAGCCTCCATAAATCACTGCTCTGCTGGACGGAGAGAGGCCGGGGTCAACGCCTCTCACAGCTAACCTCTGCAGATGACAAAGTATTTATAGATCAGGAAGGAGAAAGGCAGGGAGGAAAGAAGAGGCAGGATGTGTGTCTAAGTGGCATGTGAGGAAGTGTGTGCACACAAATTTAGATGTGATAGTAAATATACATCTGATATGAGTAAACTTGCTGTTCTCTTGAGAACAGAGGTGTTCTCCTGCAGCTGTGTAGTCATTGTGTGCACAGCTTACACGGAGTTGTGACAAACGCAGGAGACTGTAGGGGGAGCCCATTAACCACAAATCAGACCCCATGTGTCGACTTTTCAGCTTCCTTTATAAAAACACACTACTTCAACTGTAATTAAATAAAAACATAAAGCTTTTATTCTATCTACCATAAAAGACCAAAATATGGGGGCAAAAAAAGCCCACATACGAGTCACTGACACATAGATGACTCTATCTGTAATACACAATTTTAAAGTCACATATTTCCCAGTCAGACTCCGCTGAGCGGAGTCTCTGCCAAGTGCAGTGTTTTGACAACGGTACAGCAGGTCCAGCATGGTGCTCTAATGACCAGTGGCCAAAGGTTGTCCCGGCTAAACACTGGTTATGGTCAGCCACAAGATGACTGGGTGTCCCAGTGTCGAACTCATTTCTGTTGCTGCAGGTTTGATGCATGGTGTCCACCTCTCCAGCAAAAATAAACCTTGGCACAATGCCAGATTTTGAAGAAAGAAAAAAAGTTTTTCAGCATCAACAGATCCTGTCGCTGCCCTGATGATTTAAGTGTTTACTTTTAATTCTGGAAACTACTGAATCCCTGAAAACCCATAATAAAAAATTCAAATGTGTATGTGTGCGTGTGTGCGTATGAACAGTAGTAGTCTGAAGGTCGAAGCAAAAACCATGTGACTGGTTCAACTCCAACCGGGCTGGAAAATTTGCAGAGATGTGCATGAGTAATTTTGCCTTTGGCTAGCATCTGCTAGCCTCATTGTATTGTATGTAGCATCATATTGTCATTAACAATATGATGCTGTGTTTGTGCATACAAGTGGACAGCAAACACTACATTTTCAAATGGATTATTCAATCAAACCATGAACCAAGCTTGTGTATGATGTCTTTGATGTTGGAGTTTAACCTCCCAGGCGTGAGAAATAGTAATGAAGCAATTAAAGTTTCCTTTATGATGTCTCCTGATACATCATAAATCATTTCCAACTGAAGTTCTGTTTGATAAACTTCTGTCCTAGTAACCTTACCAGGTTAGGTTCTAGTAAATCTTTGTACCTGAATTATTGATTGGATTAGTAGACAAACAGAAAATTTAGCAACAATAATGTTAATAATAAAAAAGCTGGATATATTTTTGTTTTACTTTGTTTGTTTTGCATTTTCCTTTCTTCTTTCTTTTTTGTGGGGCAAATGTATACAAGTGCTGAGGGGAAGTGAGGGTAAAGAGGAACATTGTGAATCAATAAAGTGTTGAGCACAGGGTAGGGATTAATAAATATGTGCATACTTCTCCTACTCCAGACACATATGTATGTGTACATGTATATGCAGGTATCTGTGTACATATGTATGTGTATTATTGGTTTATTTGTTTTTATATGTCTGAAATAAAGGTGATTATTATCATCATCATCATCATCATTATGAAAAAAGTCAAAGTTTTGCTATTTCTTTTGTATATTACATTTTTAGAGGGTGTTTTAGTGTTTTAGACAGTTGGTCTAAAACTGAATGTTTTGTTACAGAATTTACTTTTAACGATGTATTGGACTAGTTCCTTAATGAATTAGGAGACTCCAGAAGCCCACAGTGTCCTTTTACAACTAGAAGTCAAACTAGCGGTCAGAATAAGTTTTTAAAAATGGCAGTTGTTTTCTTTCTAATGTTCCACCACTTTCCCTGGATAAAGTTGAATTTTCTAGATGTTGTAATCTTATATGTCAGAAACAGGACTCATGTCAGTTGTATAGTTTGGATGATAAGGTAATTTCACTGAGAAAACTCATGTGGCGAGGATAAGCGGTAAGTTCATCTATGGCAGGTTTTCTGTGCATTAGCTTTGTTATTGTACTGAACTGACTTGCACCATCACGAGACATCCCTCTACCCCCTCCCAACCATCTCCCGTTACAGTCTCCCCACCAGAGCAGCCCCTCCTCAGGACGTGAAGGTCAGCGTGGCAGATAGGAGGGGTGTTTGATCGATAAGCACCACCCTCCCCTTGGCTCACTGACAGCTCCTGTCAAGTATCTAGCAGGACTCCTATCAAATGGATCAACCCTTAAACCCCAACCCACCACCAAGACCTCCCCAGTCCTCACTTTAAAAGAGAACTGTCACTAACTGCAACTGTCACATACCAGTCAGGTGTTTTCAACGCACTGATAATGTGCCAGGGAATGTCACCAGGGCTGAAAGTGTTTGTGTGTCTGAAGGAGAGCTGTTGAAAGTTTGCTGGTATTATGTGAGATGTGTGTTTGTGTGTGTTTGCCCTCAGTGACCCAGCTTGCTCCTTATCATTTCAGATCAAGCAACAAAAATATCGGATTCAGCAGCCAGCCTTGATTGATTTTACAGTGAACCAAATCACCACGGAATAAAATAATAACATGACTTATGAAGCTGGAAAACTATACTCCCTCCCCCCTTTTTTTTAAGGGACTAAAAGGGATCTGCTGCTTGCTGTGTGTCACCAAAGGAGAGGTGCTCCTCAGTGACCCACATCACAGATGTTAGTGGTGGAAGAGACCTTTGTGTGAAGTCTGAGAAAACTGTGTTTGTGTGTCCTACACCCACCATAAGGCCTGCATTCTTAGGTGCTTAACACATTGACGACTATGTCCTTAAACTGAGATGCAGTAAAGCGGGCTGTAGGTTCACAGTGCATGTGTGTTTGTGTGTCTTAGAGGTGGGGGTTGGGGGGGGGGGGGGGAGGGGGCAAAGGAGAGA
>VVHJ01001469.1:28046-42161 GCA_015107715.1 Tylochromis polylepis
TCGATAGGAGCCATGTCTGCTTTTATTGACTTTGTTAAACCGTTTTCAATGCTACTTCCTATGTGTTTACAAGACAGTAAATCACGCTCCATTCCGGGTGGGGGGTTATGGGGTGAAATACGGCAGAAACATCCAACTTGCTCGGGAAGGAAGACCGCTTTGACTGATCCAGAGACAACTTTCCAGCTTTCTGCCTTACTGCCAGCACTTCACACTACACACACACACACACACATACACACACCTTCCTGCACAGGGAACTGATGGGGATGACACCGTGGGGGCCATTGTTTTCACTGACAGGAGCAAAATGTGTAATTTAAGACTTACTGGATGATAAAATTGTTGTTGAGACACTGACTAAGTTTACAGAGCGAAATAGCAAAACAGAACTGCTGTACGCAACAGTTGTTAAAATCTTCAGCAGAGAGCTTTATTTAATAGTACTAGGAGCACCACTCAAAGTCGTTAAGCAAACACATTTGGGTTATGGCAAAACTGGGTCCTTTAATCACTTCTACACACTGGGGTCATTCCCAGACAGTCGTTTCATCCAGTTAAAAAGTCATTCAAGCTCTCCACTTCACTAAAACACGAGTAAGTACTTTGAACGTCATTGGATGGCTTGATTTTCCAAATTTTCTCAATGTAACAATTTTCTCAGGCTTTGGCGTTTTGACACCCCCACATGCACAGTCACACACACACACACCAAATCATGGCTGTGTAACTGAGCTGCTCTTTGTGACTGAAAGGTAGACTGACACCCCCACCCCACCCGTATTACCTCATTTTAATGGTGCAGTACAGCAGACGAGGGACAGTTAATGTCCCTCACACACTGTCTTTCCATCACTAATAATTAATTTCTAAGATGATGATTAAAAAAATAAGACATGCTCCTGAAGAAAATGTACAGGGTTTTTCAGTGCAGTAAGGTGACTAAATATTTTCATTGGATGTGTCTTCTCGTCTAACCTCAAACCCTGAAGCAAAACTTTTGGGCATCCTAGAAATGTGTTGCAGACAAGATTGCCTGCAAGATATGGAAGTTTTTTTGTGCAAAATAAACTGAATTATCAAATCAGTTCATTCAAGAAAAATTCTGCACAGGTGTTGGGATATCATAATCTCCTCACAAAAAAAAGAAAAAACCTCTTTAATTAAAATTCATTTGGTGAATTACTTTAATGAGGCTAAATAATAATAAATAAATGCTTTAAGGATTTTATAGAGGTCACTAATAGGTGGTGCAGAAAACACTGATGATTCACCATAATGTAAGCAGTCATCAAAAGTAATAAAAAAATAAACATTTGAGTTTAAAATTTTTTAATAATAATTATGTTGATTGTTATAAATGTAATTATTAAATATAATAAACCATCAAGTCTGTTTAATAAAGCATAAACTCCGTTATCATTAATGTTAGCAAACATGAACAAAAAGTCTGCATGTCCCCCGGTGGCTCATATCTCTGCATGTTAATTCCTCCATTAAGACAGGAGAAGGTGGAGGTGAATATCCAGATCGTTTTCTTTAAAATACAGGGCGCTAGTCTTCAGGAAAGACAGCGCTCTTCTACTCAGTCATAGGAATTTAAAATACTGCAACAATTTTGTGCACTTTACCCAATTAAAACTGAATATCAACTAAGGTAGCTCCTTGATTACTATGCAAAGCAGGGCCTTATGAAATATTTTATTGTTTTATACACAAGTGAGCTGCTTTACCAGTGCCACACACTAACTCAAATTAAACAGTATTTAAGCCCTGAATTACTGGTTCCACTGGTGGGTGTTTTAGAGAAAAATTTAGCAGCCTAATAAGTAACTTTAAATAATAAATGCGTTAAAGACAAAAACATCAAGTTTGGTAGTAGTAGTAGTAGTAGGTCTCCCCGTTATTCTATTACATCAACAGCAATATTTCAAAAGCTTACTTACTTTTTCCACCCTGAACTTGCCATGTTCATTAAAGACATGAAAAGTTTCAACTGTTTATGTGTTACGACTTTATTTAGATTGTGTTAGTCTAAATTGTGACTTAGATATGAAAAAGACCACATGTTTTTAGCATTAAATACAGAAGTATTCTTGTTTCTGAAAGACTGACAGACATTACAGGGATTCACCTAAAACAAAAAGGAACTTATTAAGAGGAATGTCTATTTCCCCATCAGCTGTCATATTCAGTTAAATTTTCATTGAAATTTAAACATCAGTAGACAAGTCAAATGCTTTAATTCAATTTATGGCATTAATCCTTCTTGTTCTGCAGTGCCAGGAACAAATTGTAACTTTCAGCGATGTGGTAGATGCGAGCCAGCATGCTCTCAAGCCAGTTCAAGGTAAGTTGCCGGGGCGGTGATGTGGTCACAGACACATTATGTGGTCCACGTTGTTGCAACAAAGCAGCAGTGCATAATTACAACAGGTGGTTGAAGAGTTTTTCTTCTAAAAAACCACTGAGGTTTGGGGAGTGAGCAACACTGCGAGCAGATGACACTAAGTGAATCACAACATCTCACATTTTCTTTCCACCCAAACACACTCATACATACTCTTTGGCTCTGTTTTTTCTCTTCATCTATGGTGTCTACCTTTCCATTGGCTGGCCTTATGCAAGAGTGTGTATTTTTATGTCTTGCATTAGCTAGTGGGAATAATGCCTCTCACTGAATGGTAGTCTGCTCTGGGGCCTTTTCAGACATTCAGTCACTTCTCTTCTAAGAATAACCAATGTGCAGCTTTGCCAAAAGGTTCCTCTCCCTGACTTTTTTTCACAGCGTCCTGTGATTGGTGTCTTTGTACCTCATTCTCTGATACCAAGGCTTTGGATTAGCAAACTGTGATCCAAATGAGAAAAGCAGTATTGGGAGAAAAGGCAAAGGAGCAGGGATCTGGGGCAAAACTTGGACCTGTGTCAACTCTTCTCAAAATTATTAAGAGGCCAGAAAAGCTGCTCACTAGAGAATTTCAGGAGTGAGGCAGCAGACAGTTAGGTATGTAACAAAGTAGAATAAAAAATATAGCTTTTGATCAGGTTTCACAAGGAACCTTTCATGTTCAGTCTGGAGAATTTTAGCCAAAACTGCCTGACAGGTCACCTTAACCAAATGTCGTTTATAATTGCAGAGATGGAATTGTTTCTAAATTGTAAGTGGCTGTTGTAGACTGCTGTGAAATGTAAGAGATGTATGGACTTTACAGCACCAGACTGAGCACTGTGTTGCTGTAGGGGCGGATACTACACTAAGGGCTAAGGTGTTGTGGTTGTTTAAAGGAGTAGTTAACACGAAAGTTTGATATTTTTGAAAACATATTCATTAACTTTTGTGCCAAGAGTTAAATAAGAAGATTTATATTCAGACTACAGTTGCATTGGCTTCGCATAGAAACCTGAAACTGAGGGAATCTGACAGCCTGGATCTGTCTACATCATGAACTATATTGATTACGACTTAGAAGTGTTGAAAATCAAAAACCTGAGATCAATCAAAAAAAGGATTTAAAATACAGAAATGTCCGACTTCTGCACTCAGTCCTTGGTTGGGACGCTTTTGCCATGAATTACTGCATCAGTGTGGTGTGGCAAGGAGGCGATCAGCTTGTGGCACTGCTGAGGTGTTAGCAGCCTGGATTTTTGACTCTGGTGTTTTTGATCTTTCCCTTAACAATAGCCCAAAGATTCTCTTTGTTGTTCAGGTCAGGAGAGTTGGCTAGCCAATCAAACACTGTAATAACATGGTCAGCAAGCCATGTGGTAGTAGTTTTGGCACCGTGGGCAGGTGCTTAGTCCTGCTGGAAATCAGCACCTCCATGAAGCTAGTTAGCAGATGGAAGCATAAAATCTCCTGGTACAGGACTGCACTGCCCTGTGACTTGATAAAACACAGTGGAACAACCAACACCAGCAGATAACATGGCACCCCAAACCATCACATACTCCAGGAACGTCACACTGGACTTCAAACACCAAGTCTTTCTCCAGACTGTAGGATCTTTATTTCCAATTGAAATGGAAAAAAATTAATCTGATTTTCATCTGAAAATGAGACGTTGGACCACTGAGCAACAGTTTAGTGCTTTTTCTCCTTAGCCCAGGTAAGATGCTTTGTCTGCTGACATTGTCTCTGGTTCAGGAGTAGCTTGTTATTAGGAATTTAACAGTTATGGTGACTTTTCTTGCATTAAAAACTTTGCTGCAGTCATCCTTTTTGTTTGCACATCTTTACATGCCACAATTTTCCTTTCCAGTCAACTTTCCATTAAAATGCTTTAATTCTGCACTCTGCAAACAGCCAGCCTTTTCAATAATGACTTTATGTGTCTCACCTTTCTCACGAAAGGTGTTGATGATGATCATCTGGACAACTGTCAAGTCAGCAGTCTTTCCCGTGATTGTGGTTACCTGCATTGATACAATATTTATACTGTTTGATATGTAATTTACTCAAACTTGAAATAAAATATTCGAATGATTTAAGATACTAGCTCAAAACTCAGACATTAAAGGCCTGAAATATTTTACTTTATGTGTAATGAGCATAAAGTTCACACACATACATTATTCTCTCTTTTTTTTTTTCAGATGGCGATAAGAGATGATATAGCCAGTGGGAAGTCAAGCAATGGTTTTTGATGTCCTGAAGCCTCAGCTTCAGTATTATGGCCACAATGTCCTTGATTTTTTGGTTCAGAGTCAGAACTGACCATATTTGGCTGAATGAATGGCAGCCCGAGACACCAGGAAATGGTAGCAAGCTGGGTTAATATGTTGCATCCATAGACTGTATGCATTAGCTAACTCTTAATTGGTGGTATGTAACCTATGCTATTCATAGATTACTTACCACCAAACTACAGAATAGACTTCACAGATGGCTTTTTGGTACCGTTAACTATGCAGAAAGGTATGATATCTGTTAGATAACTGCATTCAAACACTCCAACAAACAGTTCCAGTTCCAGTTTTTTGACTCATATTATCTGAGGTGAAGTCTGGCAGACAGCTCGTGACTTAGGCTGTGCCACTGGCCTATCAGAGCAATATGACCTTTGGTCTTAATACAGTTTACAAGAGTGATTTTTTAAGATAAAAAAAATTACTTCCTATACAGTTGACACGAAAGCAGGAAATTAACTGCAGAGAACAAAATATTTCTATTGATTTGTTTGTTTTATACCAGACAGTCAACACTTTTGGAGACAGCCTTAAGAGGCCATTAAGCAGGGGTGGGCAAATAATTTTCCCAAGGGTCCCCACAAGAAACTGAGACCATTGTGGAGGGTTTTATCTCTTTATAAGCTTGTTGGTGAATCCCTCCACAGCAGTCTCTCATGTGGCCCCTTGGGAAAATTAATTAGCCACTCTTGCATTAGAGGACCTGTAGTTTTTGGTACGTGGGTTTCATTTTTCAGCCCCAGAGGTAGCTGCTAGGTAGAAATGTTAAAAGCACCCCAGAAGTCCTTCCAACAGCAAATCTAAAGCTTTTTGAAACATCAGGTTTTGTTTGTTTAATCTGTGTAAAAACTGAAGTGTAAAGACACTTTTTTTCAGTTTAAAAGAGGTTACATATTTCTTGGCTGGGAGCAGAACACAGCTAGCTTGCCAGACCACTAGTGGAAACCTATATTTACATACATACAGAGAGTTGTGTCAGTCGTCTCATGTAATTTTAAATATTCAAGTAACATATCCCTGGTAACATTTATTAAGCCAGTGTCATTATATCGGCCACTTTTTCCCCCAACAAATTCTAAACCTCATTTCTACTTTTTTTAGTGAACTTCTTTCAGGGCAGGTCACTCACAAAGCTCTTATGAAATCACAAACTTAAAAAGCCAAATTAAAAACTCATCCCCTTTCTCTGCATAAACAGCTAAATCCTAAATGTTTGTTCTTGAATTTATCATTCGTATTCACAGTTATTACAATGATAACATGTCGAGGTTGTCAAAATTATTCAAATATGGACAACCTCACAATTAAAGCACTGACCTTCTCTCACTGGTTTTGGCTCACATAAGCTGACCATAAGTTAACAAAGACAGAAGGTAAGATGTTTCTTTGGGAGATAATGAGCTGCAATTAAATCCTGTTGTACCGACCTAGTATCTAGTACAGTGCTTATCAGAATATGAAATTCAGCCAGCTGTTTTGGATGTTGGTCTGTGTATTGGTACATGTATATTTTAATGACACAGAAATGGCATTGATGTCATTGATGAGAGACAATCAGCAGGAGATATAACCCTAAGACATTCAAAAAAATAAATAATAAAGTATACTTTTGTACAGAATAATCTGTGTCATCTCCCAAACCTAAAAGAGAAACTTTGACTATGAGTGATAAACAGCAGAAGTGCTACAGTGGCTTTAAAATAAAAAGAGACCCTCGATATGGGACTCAAGGTTTCCTTTGCTTCTTAATCAAATTTTCTTTAAATGACTCGTGGGTGAACTAATCTGGGGTCACACAGTCACATGCACTATATTGATGAGTCACTGTGTGGTCTACAAAAAACCCAGTTGCTTTAATTGTCATGCATGTGGATTTCATATTAGGATGTGCAATCGTTGCTTCATATGGGGTCAAAATATCAAAGAACAAAGTGCTGAATTGGTCCAGGTGGCAAAATCACTTGTTGCAGTGTCCCACTGGAACTAATAAGGCAGTCCATTTTCACCCTCTAAATCCCCTGCATTGGCTAAAATGACTGATTTACAAGTAAGACGTTGACCAAACTCACATAATTATATATGTATTATATTTTACTCTTGTACAGCTGTTCTGTGTGAAGGGTGCAATAGTTTCCCATCCTGTTCGCACAAAGAACATGGGCCTGCTTGTAAAAAGTCTCACAGGTAAGAGTCAAAGCCAAAACTCTGTTTTGGCTCATTAGGACGATAATCAGATTTGAGGCCTGGAGTCTGTAAAACTATACTGTTAACAATATTATTCTGATTTAAAGTGTACTTATCAAGGCTGATTTGCCTGAGTTACCCAAATTTACTATCACTTGCAGTATTGCGAGGGCTCAGATATACAATAGAGATTTAGAAGGCAGTTTATGATTGTGTGTTTAGTCGGTTATTTCTCTGTTTATGATTAATGCTTTATCTGCACACACAAGAGCAATAAAAAAGTAAAGAAGAGTGGTTTGAAGTAACATTTGTTTCACATTTCTCTGTATTTCTCCTCACATCTACAAATGACACTGGGGTGACTTTTTTAAGTCTGCTTAAAAATATTATTTATACTGTACACTGAAACCTTTTTTTATGCTGTATTTGTTTCTCCTTTATTCTTCAACATGTTTGCTAAAAATAGGAGTTCCCTTCCTAATGTGCTTGTGATGTAAGAAAGCTGGCGACAAATTCTCCAGAAATTATTGAACTCAAAAATATACCAAAGTTCATCTGAAGCAAATATGAAGCTTAAACAGTCTAAGTGACAAAGAAATTAGCAGCTTCTTGACATGAAATCGTCCTGAAATTTTGAAGACAGGCAAAAGTTACATGACAGCACAAGAATGACATACAAAAATATATATGATTAAAAAAAATTAAATGACTGCAAATTTTATTATATATATTAGATTGCAAGAGGTCATTCGTTCAGTTGTAGATTTTACACTTGAAAAGCCATGTTTGAAGTTTCCCATTTTACCCATGAGAGAATTATGCAACAGTCATCTTCCCTTGAAGAAAACCCCGCTGCTTTGCTGTCACAAAGAATAATTACAATATAACTGCATGATGTAGTGTATGAAACTATCCTCTGCAAGTAGCACACCAGGGCCAGGACACACTTTTCAAAATCAAACCATGATTGTGAAAAGTTGTGGAAGAGTGATTTTGAGTGAGAGAGCATTTGTATCCATGGCAAAGGCTTTAGATGTTATGTGAAAACCATTCTGTGTCATGCATTCACATGGAATACATATTACTTACATATGTAGGATGAAAAAGTACATTGAGGTGTGTCCTGAGGGACCACCAAACAACCTCTAACCTGCAGTCAGGGAATAGGTTAATGTAACTGTAGCTTTTCTTAAGTACATGCCAAGGATTTTTTTTTCAAGGGGACATTTCTGCTTTTAGAAAACAAAGTGCACTGACTGCAAGATCAAAACATGTGCGTGAATAAGATTAATGTGTAAGACTGTGATTAAACGCTTGGTTTAAAAGATTTTGAAGGGCCTGTTTTTGTTAGATTTCTGTAGATCAGGTCTACCAATTAACCCCCAAATAAGCCGATTTCTTCATGACAGGATCTAGTTTATATTTCATCTCATAAGGTGTTTAATTATAAAGTCAACTCATTGATGAATACGGTGTTTATGGATTTGCAACCAAATAGTTGCAGGCTAAGTAACTTAACAAGTATTCGGTTTCAACTTGGCTGCAGGCTGAACGCTCCGCCTGCTCTCACCGAGGATATTGACTTTCCCGCAAGTTAAAGTATTTAAATGTAGAGGGAGACAGATGCTGTATGCGGACTGGAGGCAACCACAAGAAATACACGTGTGGGAGGAAGGTTGAAGCAGGAGCTTTACTATCTGCGCATCTTATAGAAAGACAGTTGTGGTGACATTGCTTGAAAACTAGGCAAACTGAGCGGCGCTAGCATTCGTGATATTCATTCACTAGTTTTCTTTCATATCGAATCACCTTTCTTTTTAGGAAATCCACGGTAGGCTACGCATCTTATCACTGGTGCATAAAGATCTGTGCGTAAAACTAAAACTCTTCACTGCGGTGTCAAAGCAAGTCAAGTGGGATTCATTCTACTTTAAATCTTCATTGTTGAATCACTGGGTGTCACAAAGAGGATTTAATGGAGGTTTGGTGAAAGCGACGCTTTCTCGGGACTTTAAAGTTTGGATTAACGCTTTTAAATCGTCCATTTTTTCTATCCTATAAGTAGAATGGAGCGTAGATGCGGTACCTGTATGGGACCATGACAGTTTTGGATCTCTTAATTGCCACGGGTGTCACTTTCTATGCGTAACAAGAGGGGGATAAAACTGAGCTGAAATCCCCTTCAGGAGCAACTTTATTTCCGAGAGCTTCCAGCACCGAATCAGTGGAGTATTCATGAAGCAATATTTGAACTATTACAAGATGAGGCTGAGAACTTCGAGGTTAGGTTATCTGTAAGTAAAACATCTTTTTCATGTAGCTCTCTGTGTAACTCATACATTCTGAGCAACAAGTTAAAGCTTTTAATGGATTTTGTCTTTGCCGCAGGTTACTTCAGTTCACGGCGCTTTGCTTTTACGCACAGGTAACGCACACTTTCACTTCAATAAAAAAAAAATACACTAACGCTGCATAAAGTTCTATAGGCTAATTAATTTGAACAAAACTTAACAGGTACCAAAGGCGCAGTGCTTAGCAGCTTATAGCCCACCCCCTCCACCTCTCCAATAGGCTGCAATAACAATGAAAACATTTTATTATGAGTGCTATGGCAATTGGCAACAATTCAAACATCTTGAAAAGAGGTAAGCTTCAGCCTAAAAGGTAATTGTTAAAACACATGTGGACGACGAACGCCTGAAATGAGGGGAAAAGAGAAAGTCATGAAGGGGTGAAAGATCAACGGTGGTAAAAACAACCTACAGAGTGAAATGTCATCCACGAGGTTTCTTGAAAGCATCTCCGAAAAAGACTCAAAATAACCCAATTTTATTTGGGGTTTATTTAAACATGACTAATGCCATGATGAACTGTTGGCAGGGGCCATTGGCTCTGTGACTGACGGGCTTATTATTTCCAGGCAGGTAAAATGAATATTTTGCCTTAAAGTGTTTGGGTTTGGGTTTTTTTCTTCGACAGAACACCGTGCAGTCCCCTCCGAATTTTAAGCACCATGTTACCGAGCAGAGCCGGCTGTCGGACCGGATGAGTCGCAGGCTGACCCGAACCTACCAGCTGTACAGTCGCACCAGCGGGAAACACGTCCAGGTCCTGGCCAACAGGAGGGTGAACGCCAACGGAGAAGACGGAGCGGCACACGGTTAGATACAAGTGATCGACAAATAAGACAAGCAGGGAGAACTAAATCTTATAGTAACAAAAACAAAAAAAAACAATCCTTTTTCATTTCTGTATTTATTTATTTTTAGATTTTTTTTAATAGTTGCTGAATAGTCTCACTTAACCATTAACCTTTCCAAACTGACGCATGCGATAATGTATTTAGGCTCACTGTAGTTTATGTAATAAATAGGCAGTTAAACAACGATTCACATATGTTAATCCGTTCAAGGGAATCGCTTTTTATTGTCTCTAAAATGATCGAGCCACTTTACTTCTTCAAGCCCGTGTGTTATGGCCAGATCAGTCAAACCCCATGACAGTTAAAGGCCATAGTTTCTTACATTTCAGTGCCTTTAAACCTCAGGAAAACAGTAAAATACGAAACATGTTCACCTTACAAACACCGGAATTGTTTAAATTCAATGGCGCACAGGACGGTGTTGACAAGCAGCATAAATTATGTCATTTTTGGCCGCCTGTGGAAAACCGTTTGAGCCAGTAGAAACAGAAGCCACAGTTCCAAACATTGTTAGTGGCATCAGTGTTGCCATCTTTTATGTCTCATGCAGATGAATTATTTCTTAGTGTGTTGGTGGTGTAGAAAGTCTGTGACACCTGTTATGATGGACTTCAGCAGGGACATTTTTCTTAACATTTAACTGGGAAAAAAAGATCTTAAACTTAAAAGGAAACATTTCTGTCACCAAAATTTTGGTGCATCTAGCCATCTTTCCACCACAGCCACCACCATCCATCCACTTCTCAATGCCTGATGCCTGCTACTTGCAGGCTGGTTTTATGAGGAATTTTCATTGCTTTGCACTCAATGTATGACTCAGTTTATAAGGAGCGGTGAAGTCAGCATCTTCACTTTATACCTTTTCCTCTCCATTCCTCTCCTGTGTGCACTTTTGTCTTTTAAATTTCTTTTGCCTAGACTCACATTCACAGAGAGAGCAAGAGCCAGCCATGCATACACTGGCCACACATCCTAAGTGGGTGTCACTGTTGTAACTGGCCCAAATCTGACCGTTGCTCTGTGCTCTGTGGTGTGTCTCTGACCGCAGTATTCACTCTCTCCTTTATCCCCAGTCTGAGCTGCATCACAGCACAGCATTTACAGACATTCGAAAACAATCACGCCGTACAAAATCACTATCATTTGATGCTATTTTGGAAGGCTAGAATGCTTTGTTAAAGGTGGCTGCTGGATTACAAAAAAGGGCTTAGAGAGAATTTATGTCATCTTCATTACTCTAGTAGACTGGTCATGATTTTTTTCAGAAGACTTTGATATTCTTTAATGATGACATGATCAAGTTTCATATTGTTTCTGCCATGCATAAAAAGATATATCCAGAAAAAAAGGAAATCAGAGGTCATTTGTCTGCATGCCTGCACCGTGTCCTAACTGTATCAGCTCATTATATGCATTTGCTTTCTTTGTCTATGCAGCTAAACTGGAAGTGGAGACGGATTCTTTTGGAAGTCGCATTCGTATTAAAGGGGTGAAGACAGGATATTACATATGTATGAACAAGAAGGGGAAGTTGATCGGCAAGGTAATCTGGAAATAATAGCTCTGTGGCTGCATAAGACACACACACAGATACGACAGCGACATTGTGAAGTGTTCCTTGGAAATTTATTTTTCCAGATTTAACGCTTATGGCACTACATTGTTGAGACTCGTTCAAAGCCGGAACAAATTAGATTTTGAGATTTGTCCGAGCAGACAAGTTTCAAAAGATATTGCATTGTCTGGAAATAAAGCTGGTGTTTCTGATTCCTGGAAATTGTCCAAATGTGTCTCAGCTTCTCGTGTCTTTTTCTTTCCTCAGCGGAAAGGGCGAGGCAAGGACTGCATCTTCACTGAGATTGTTCTGGAAAACAACTACACTGCACTCCAGAACGCCAAGTACGAGGGCTGGTACATGGCTTTTACACGCAAGGGCCGCCCCAGGAAGGCCTCCAAGACCAAGCAACACCAGAGGGAGGCCCACTTCATGAAGCGTCTACCCAGGGGGCACTTGCTAAGTGAGAAGAGACCGTTTGATGTCCTTCCTCTCCCTGTCCCCGCGCACCCTTTCAACAAGCGGACTAAACATTCCCACCACCAGCGCTCAGGGGGACGCTGAGGACTAAAACCACTGAGGGAGAACCGTGGATGAACCAGCACAGAAGAACCACTACAAGAGAACCATGTGCTTCAAGCAAACTAACTTTTCCTGTCAAGTGCCATACACTTTTTGCCTCATTTTTGGATTCATTATATAATTTTTTTTTTGTACTGGCTTGTATGTAAACATTGACTATCTAATCTGTTAGTTTTTTTTCCAATGCAGACAGACTGTAGGATGGATATTTTCTTATTAAATCAGGAGGCATTTAAAGTACAGGAGAGCTCAACAATAATTTCACGAATGAAAACCTTTGGTTAGAAGTTAGTCAGCTCAGCAACAAAGAATGTTTAAATGAGTATAATGAAGCTAGACACGGCAGCTATCTGTGGTTACAGCATCTGACTTTCAGCTGACATTTTATCTTGCCTTTATGAGGCCATTTTGGAGACTATGTAACCTGTTTTTTTCTACATATATAAATATATTTTTACTGTAAAAATGTAAATTACATCAAATGATGGAAATATTTATTGTAGAGTGTATATTAAAACCACTAAAGAACAATATCACAGGCTGCTCTGGTTTTCTCTTGTGTGTTTAAAATAGGATGGAAAGCTAGCGTACGATGCTGGTATCCCCCAAAAACTGCAGTTCTTGCCACCTTCTTCTTCAAGCTGGAGACCCAGATAACTGAGAGGCAATATCTGTGACAGGCTACTGAATTCAATGTGCTCAGCAAGTGAGACTTGGGCCTGAATGGCCCAAGCTATGCATTAAAAGCGATGAGGTCAGCCCACCATTTTGGCCCAAACAAAGGTTACCACCATGTAGTTGCATTTCTCACGATCGCACACCGTAACCCTCTGATCAAATGGGCCCTTTGTGAAACCTCATATAAAAGGGCATGTTATACAATAGTGGGTTCGAATAATAACACGAGGAGGGGTCAGTTATCAAAAAGGAAGCCAGTCACACAGGGAGGGGTAAGGGGTTTTGAGGGGGGGGAGGTGGCGAGGCAGCGGAGAGGGAGTTGAGGGGTTGCAGAAAAAGCACCAGGGCTTGTGTGGCAAACTGTGGCATCAACTGAAAGAGGGGGAATGGCTGGGAAGAGGCATTCGGCAATGAAAGGGAGGCAGGAAAGAAACCCTCTTCCCAGAAGCAGCTGAGCATGACCATCAGAGGCCAAATGACAGGGGAGGAAGAAGACCCTGAACAGAGCTCCCACAATGTTGGAGCTGGATGTCCAATTTGTTAGCTGTGTGCTGCTGCAGGAAGTTGTTTTGACAGTAGATGAAGCTCTGAGAACAGTTAATTATTAAAGAAAATTAAGACTTCTAAATGAACGCTACTCGGCAGCAGAAACCTTCATTATGTTTAATATAATCAGAATCAACACTAGCCACCAAGACCAAGGCCAAACTGTCAAATGCTATGTATGAATTCATTTTTGTCACTTCGACAGTCAGGCCCCTCACAAGAATTTACAAAGCGACAGGGCCAGCTGGTTTTGAAACGTTTTCTTATATTCTTGTTCTTTCCATCTGGATGAAGACAAAGGACAATAGTGAGAGAGAGAGAGACCTGTGGTTTTGTCTCTGCTTTCTGCACTTGCTCTCTGGGTTTGGACAAGTGGTAAAAAATGCAAGGAATCACAAGGTTGAAACAATCTATATTTAAATGCCATTGTCTCCTTTAAACACACTACTTCTTTTGTTGTCCACTGTCTAAGTATTCCTCACCAGCCAGTGTTTTTTTTTTTTTTTAATTGAACTTGGATTTAAAAAAAATAGAGAAATACCCAACTTTAATAAACTTCCTTTTGTACATCTCAGTCAGCGTACAGTATACACAAACATTTCAGTTTCTCAAAGATATAAAATCTCAGCTTCACATTCCTTCATGTTTAAAAAAAAAAAAAAAAAAAACTTAATAAAAATTT